>LNAC01000025.1:2849827-3112298 GCA_002007465.1 Ailurus styani
GCTACCATTTGAAGTTCCTGAATGGCTAATGTTCAGGTTTCCCATAGTTTCTTTGGGATACATTCTATTTGTGAATGAAGGTATTTCTGTTCCCATAAAATGTTTAAGAATTAGAATAAACATGCTGAGTTGAAATGTACCTTGAAATGTTAGCTTCTAAATTTATATGAAATATATATATTTATATATAGAAATATTATAAGTAAATATATATGCACAGATATGTGCAGCAACCATCATCATAATTTCATTGGACAAAATTTAACATATGCTTTGTGCTAGATATCACATTGGTCAATGCTAGTTAATCCATGCTCCTGAATTTTTAGCTATTTATCAGAAATTGATTATGGTACTAAATATAGTACAATGATTTATAATTGTATAATAGGTTAGGAAGAAAGAAAAAAAACTATGGGTACTATAGCTAGAGGAAAAACACTTCTTACGAATATTCTTTAGCTTATTTGACAGGTTTTGCTTTAAATAAAATGTTTACCAGAAATCCAAAGCTAAGATATAAAAACAAAACAGAAAAAGACAAAAAAAAAATGCAGCAAATTTATTTTCTTGTTTCATTTTGCTTATTCCAAAAAATTCTGGGAACTAGATTAAGTTTAAGGATAAACACATTCCAAATACCCACAAATGGCAGGGAGGCAAATCACGGAAACTGTGTTTCAAAATTGAAAAAGACAGTCATCTCTGCTTGAGGCTGAGTAAAGCTACTGTTTAATCCACAGGCAGAACTCTTTCTTGCCCAGAAAGCTCCTCGTAGGAACGGTTAGAATATCAGGAAGAACTTGTAGTGACACTTCTCTACTTTGGTTACTTCAGTTCCTATCACCTTTCTTAACCACTTAGAGTTCAACATATACCTTTATAAGAATGATGGATTTGTAGCTTTATGTAATAAATCTCAAGAGATTCTGTCCCCAATTTCTATGAAAGCAAAGTTGTTTCTTTTGGAGATGCTGCATCTTTCCAGACAAACAAAAGCCAAGCTGTCAGCTACTGCGTACTGACCTTGTAAACAAACTGTAATTTGGAAAGTTTCCTTCCCTAGAATTTCTTTGGAGGGTCCCAGATGGGATCAGAGCTCCATTTCATCCCTGCTTGGCTAAGACACCCTCATGCCAACTTTCAAAAACTATGTAGTTTATGGCAATTTCAACTTTGAAACTTCCTTATCTTAAGACACTATGGGGAAGAATTTCTTAGGACCAAAACGTCCCAAGTATAAATGGTATAAATGCTCAATAAGAGAACTGATCATACCTTTCAAACTTATTATATTATGCTTAAGGGCAGTAAAATATGGTTTTGTTTTTGTTATTATTTTGGCTTTTGTCAGAAACACGTCCTTAAGTTTTCTCCGGATAAACAGAAACTGTACACTCACACAGGTAACTCAGTTCCCTCTTCCTTGTATCAGATCCCTAGTCATCTCAGATCAAGGTAGTCTTAGACCCTAAAGGAATACTGACAGGTAAACAGGTAAGTAAAATTCAGTGGGGTACATGCTGATAGAAAAAGTTAAGAGGTCATGGGTCAGGGTCGCTTAAGGAAAACTTTGATGGAAGAAATACACTTTCCCAAGAAAACGACGTGCAGCTGAGCCTAAAGAATGTTGTAGGAATCAGCTGGGACAAAAGAGGGTCAAAGAAAAGTCCCCAGAAATAGAGAAGTTCTAATAAGAAGACTGAAAGCCAAGGTGAGGTATGGAGCATTGAGCGAATTGTGAAGAATTGGGATAGCCAGGCATCACAGGGCAGGGGAGAGCTGGGGACATAAGCACGGGCTCCATCTACACTGAAATTGGAAAGGAAGATGGAAAATTTTGTTTAAAGACCATTGGGAATTCAGGGTTGTGGTCCTGATAGCATAGTGATCCAAGAGTTCGTACGGGCTCATGGATGGAAACCAAAGGGAGGTTGGAAGGACTCACGGCTGCAGACCTCTCTGGCAAAGTAATAGGATGTCTACTAAAAGCTTCTAAAGTTTTCCAGTGAATTCAAAATTGTATATACGGTAGGAGAGGGAAAATTGAGGGATTATATAACTCTGAAACAATTTAATTGGTGTAACTGCCTGTATTGAAAGTATACAACCTGATAATTTTTGGCATGTGTGTGGTCCTGTGAAGCCACCATCACAATCAAGCTAATGATCATCTCCATCACCCCTAAGAGTTCCCTCATCCCCCCTTGGTAATCCCTTTCTCCTACACTGCCCTCCCCTCCTGCATCTGTAGGCAACAACTGATACAAAGTTTGTGTCACTTTTTGTCAATGTAGATTACTTTGCACTTCCTAAAATTTCATATAATGGAATAGTAATATGGTATGTACTCTTTCTTGCCTGGCTTCTTACACTCAGCGTAATGATACTGAGATATATGTTATTGAGATTGTTGAGGTCCCCCATGTTGTAATATGCATCAATAGTTCATTAATTTTCATTCATTCCATCATGTAGGTAGATCACAGATGGTTATCCAGTTACCTGTTGGTGGGCATTTGGGACATTCCCTGTTTGGAGCTATTAAAAATAAAACTATGATGAGTAATCGTGTGCAAGTCTTTACAAATATAAGCTTTAATTTCCACTGGGTAGATACTTAGCAATGGAAAAGCTAGGTCATAAGGTAAATGTATGTTTAACTTTTTAAGTAACTGCCAGACTGTTTTCCAAAGTGGGCACCCCATTTTACATTCCCATCAGCAGTGTGTGAGGGTACACTTCCTCCACATCTCTGCCAACACTTGGCAAGTGGTCAGCGTTTTAAATGTTAGCTATTGCAGTAAGTGTGTGGCAGGATTTTTAATTTGCATTTCCCTAATGACTAATGACGGTGAGCATCTTTTCACGTGCTTATCTGCCATCTTTTTATCTTCCCTGATAAAGGTTCCATTCACATCTTTTACCATTTTTTAGGAGATTTTTATTTATTTACTTGTTTATTCAAGAGAGAGTGAGAGTGTGTGAGTGGGGGAGGAGGAGGGGCAGAGGGAGACAGAGTGAGAGAATCTCAAGCAGACTCCATGCAGAGTGTGGAGCCCAACATGGGGCTAGATCTCACGGCTCCGAGATTGTGATCTGAGCTGACACTAAGAGTTGGATGCTTAACTGAGACTGAGCCACCCAGGTGCCCAGACTACTTTTTAATTAGACTGTTCTATTACTGAGTTTTGAGAGTTATTTCTATATTCTGGTAACATGTCCTTTATCAGATTTACAAAAAATATTTTCTCTCAGTGTGTGGCTTATCTTTTTAGTTTTCTAACAGTGTCTTTCAAAGAAAAGACATTTTAATTTGGATGAAGTCCACTTTATCGGTTGGTTCTTTTATTATGGATCATGCTTTTGGTGTGACAGCTAAGAAGTCTTTGCCTAGTCCAAGATCACAATGTTTTTTTCTTCTTTTTTTCCTTTAGAAGTTTAATAGGGTGGGGTTCTATAGTAGTTTAGGTCTATTATCCATTTTGTGGTAATTGGCATGGATCAAAGTTTATTTGCATGTGAATATCAAATTGTTTCAGCACCATTTGTTGAAAAGACTATTCTTTTTTCAATTGAATCACCTCAGCACCTTTGTCAAAAATCAGTTGTCCACACATGTGGGTGTCTATTTATGACCTTTCTATCCCATTCCATTGATCTCTTTTGTTTGTCCTTATAATAATACTGCGTTGTTTTGATAATTATAGCTTTATATTAAGTCTTAAAAGCAGGTAGTGTTGGTTAGCCAGATTTGTTCTTTTATTAAAGTATTTTACAGATTCTAGGTAATTTGCATTTCCACATAAATTTTGAAATCAGTTCGTCAGTTTACACACACACACACACACACACACACACACACACACACACCCCACCCCCACCCCCAGCAGGGACTTTGACTGGGATTGCATTGAATCTGTAGGTCAGGGAAACTGACATCTTCTCAGTGTTCAGTTGTCTGACCCATGCACCAGCTATCTCTCTCCATTCATTAAGATAGTAAGTTCTTAGAGTGACATTTTAATGTCTTTTTGTGCTAATTCCAACATGCCATTTGTGGGGTAATTTGTCATGAGTTGTGTTTTTCTGCTTCTTTACATGCCTAGTAACCTTTGATTGGATGCCAGATATTGTAGATTTTAACAAGTCAGGTGCTAGATATTTTTGTATTTCTATGAATATTCCTGAGTGGGTTTTTTTTTAATCTGGAGTGCCATTACTTCATTTGGAAACTGTTTGATCCTTTTGTGTCTTGCTTTTATGAATTGTTAGCTGGGTCCTGAGCAGTTAATAATTGGCCCAGGACCAATTATTCCCCAACAGCTAGAGTTGTTGTAGTCTGGATGGTGGAAACAGACACTGCTCCTGGGCCAGAGTAAATATCAGGCACTATTCTTTTATCCTATTGTATAGCACTTTCCTTGGATAGTCATCTCATACGTGCTGATCAATACCCATTGAATATTCAAGGAGACCATCTAGGATTCTCTCTCAAGGTAGCTCTTCCCTCTTTGGAACTCTGTTCTGTGAACTCTGCCCTCCTTGTTCTCCCCAAACTCTCCGCTCCATCTCCTCAACTCAGGGAGCTGGTGGAATTTCAGGATTTCCCGTTCCCAAGCTACAGTCTGAAAACTCTCAAGACAACCAGTAGAACTGGCTATTAGCATAAGTTAGCACGGCTGTTAGCAGTTTGCATGGGTATACTCACCTAACTGGAAAACACCTCTCAGGGATCATTGCCTGATACACAGTATCTTGAAAACCATTGTTTCATTTATTTTTTCTGTTTGGTTTCTTTCAGGGGGGAGGGTAAGTCTGGTCCCTATTACTCCCTCTTGGCCAGAAGCAGAAGTGTAAGAGCATATACTTTTAATTAAATTCATGGAAATGAATAATAACATTGATAGCTGCAGAAGTGAAGTGCTGGAAAGAGCCAGACTTATGAAGAGAGCTCTGTAACAATCTCAAAGAGAAGTCAACAAGACCAGGAAGTTTCAAAGACCCTTTCCCTTGGTCTTAACCTTTCTGCTCCTTTGTATATATCTGAATAATTTCTTCTCCTCTTGTTGCTGATTTGAATTACAAAGTGTTTTTAAGAACAATGCTCAAGTTCAGTTCATTCATGTGTAGAATGGATTGGTAAAAAAAAATTGGAGATTTGGGAGAAACTTCCCTTTCAGAGGAATTTTCATACATCCTTGAAGAGCACAAGTTCTGAAGTCAGATAGACCCTCCTCATTTACTTTTTTGTCTGACTACTCATTTAATTAGCACCTTTGCCAGAGGCCAGTCCCTGACTTTACACAGGTGACAAGTCGATCGCAGTTCTTGACTTCAGGGCAAGTTCAGTTACCTCCAAGCTGTTACTTCGTAGCTCTCCGCCACTGCTAATTTACTCAGTCTGTCTAAGGCCCCAGTACTTTTTCTGTGAAATTAGTATACAGTCAACCCTTCAGCAGCACAGTTTGGAGTGGGGGTCTCTGTGGGCCTACTTATACATGAATTTCTTTTTCAATAAATACAGTACAGTACTGTGCTTAAGATTTTCTTGATAACATTTTCTTTAATCTAGCTTACTCTATTGTAAGAATACAGTGTATAATACATACAAAATATGTGCTGATTGACTATGTAATCTGTAAGGTTTCCAATCAGTAGCAGGCTATTCATAATTAAGCTTCTGGGGAGTCAAAAGTTACATGCAGAGTTTCAACTGTGTGAGGGGTCAGTGCCCCTAATGCCTGTATTGTTCAAAGGCCAAGTATAAATATACCATACCAACTTCACAGTCTTATTGTGAGAATTAAATGGGGTACTTAATAAAATGATTAACATACTGCCGATCATAGATAAAATACTCAATATAAAGAATATACTATATACTTGGGGTGCCTGGGTGGCTCAGTGGGTTAAAGCCTCTGCCTTTGGTTCAGGTCATGATCTCAGGGTCCTAGGATCAAGCCCCACATCAGGCTCTCTGCTCAGCAGGGAGCCTGCTTCCTCCTCTCTCTCTGCCTGCCTCTCTGTCTACTTGTAATCTCTCTCTCTCTGTCAAATAAATAAAATCTTAAAAAAATAATATATACTATATCCTTAAGTTGAGATGCGTGCTAACAAGTATACTATCTTAGACAAATTTGGACTCTAGCCATCCACGATAAATGTTTGTGTCATTGGATGAATAACTGATCTTTTAGTTTCTGTAGAGTTTTTTAAATGTGTTATTTAACCCACTGTGAATTCTCAAATGTATTGGTATATAAAACCCATTGTGGGATTCCTGGGTGGTTCAGTAAGTTGAGCATCTGTCTTTTGATTTTGGCTCAACTCAAGATCTCAGGGTTGTGAAATGAAGCCCTGTCTCAGGCTCCACACTCAGCACAGAATCTGCTAGAGATTCCTCTCTTTCCCTCTCCCTCCAGCCCGCCACACCACTCAGGTGTGCACTCCCTAAATTAATTAATTAAATATTTTTTAAAAACACATTGTATTATTAGACCCTTCTCTCTACACTTCATCTGTCAACTTTCATCCAGTGCGATTTTTTGTATTTTGTTCTTTAAAATTTTAAATATGTAGATCTTTACATGTATATTTGAAATGTATGTTATTCTCATTTCAATTGTTTCATTTAATTAATTCAATCATGATTAATTTAATTTGATTTAATTAATCTGCTACCAGAAGTTTTGGTTGGATATTGACCTATGTTAGTATTCTTTGTAATTTAACATGTGCTTGCTAAAGTGTTGTACATGGAATTACAGAGCCAAAGATGAGAAGGAAACTTGGAGCATTTTTTAAGAGTAGTTGATAGTAGGGAATGAATCTGTAGCTGTAGAATTAAAAATGAGAAGTAAAAACACGAATTAGTCTATATAAACATGGACTCTAACACGGAAAATTGTTCTACAGTTAGGAAATGCCAGGGATTGATTTTCAATAATTGTCCTTTGGTGTTTAATTTAAGAGCATTTTCAATTTAAAGGTCATGGTGAATTGAGTGTTTCTAGATGATGGTCGATGAGAATGTATTTGGAAACAGCTATTGAACCTACCTATGGCTTGAAAGATTATGAAAGAGAAAGAGGGAAAATATTCTAATCCTGCTCTTCAGTCTTAGGGAGGTAAAGTATATTTTATATACTACTAATTAAGAGGAGCAGATTAGCCAAAAACAAAAGCAAAGAGTATTAAGACTGGAAAATGAAGTTGGTGGTCTTGATGATTGGTAAAGTTTAGATTTGGAATGTTTTACTATGGGTGGCCATATTCTGTAGGGACTGCTAGAACACAGTTGTGTAGAGAAAAAAAAATGCATCCAATTTTTAGTTTTTTATAGGATGCCCAGAATTAACAGCAATATTATAATCTGTGCTTTTTGCTATATCATTGCCCTTCCTTCCACACCAGAAGTGGAAGATTACAAGCAACAGCTCTCATAACACCCCAGCATCAGAGGTGTTTCAGAAAACAAAGCTTTTCTGATACCTAAATATTCAAGTCAGGTGTCATACCAGTTGGAGAACTCCCATAGTTTCCAGATTTCAAATAATCTATTATGATCACTCACTCATACATGGATGCATAGGGACTAATAGGCTACTTGATACTGAGCCACATAAAGAAAGAACAGAATCCCTTAAAATTCTGTGTAGTTCTGGTGATCCTGGGCTGCTCCCAAATCCACTTTACTGGCGAGAACAGGGAAACTGCACTGTGTGCTCACTAATAGTGGGAACGTGTTTCAGAAACTCAGGATTCCCTGACAGAATGTAGAGTTTACATGTTCTCTTTAGTTACTGAGTCCAGATGCAGTTGTACCCACAAAATACTAGCAAATTGGGAAATTGTGTACTTACTACTGAAGCCAACTGAGCATGCAAATACTGTTTTCTGCAATAAAAATCACAAAAAATAGTGCATTTGCATGCATAGCCTTAACTACCTAAATTTCACATACATTCATATTTATATTCTGTGCTTCTAAAATAATTTTTAAAGTTTTCATAAGGAATTATACCATATACTTCAAAATGCCCTAGTTAGAATACACACACACACACACACACACACACACACACAACGCAAACTATTTCACAAATAGAAAAGCCAACATTATCCTCCAAGCTGACCACTAAATATATTTATTATCAAATAGCCCCTAAAACTTTGCATAAGCAATTAGGAATACCCTTAGACTTAGGTGTGTTCTTAAACCAGACACAGGGAATATTGCAAACCTGAGGGTCTTGGTCCAGTCTACTTGCACATTGTATTGGGGCTTTTAAATAAATTGCATGGAACTAAACTGAGTCCTGTCCTCTATTCATTCAGAGTTTAGTTCCATAGAGTAGAAACTCCCAAATATCCTACCCAAATATTTTAGGCCATGAAAATAGGATGTCAACACCTCAAGTGACATACCTTGAGGATCAAAGACCGTGACAGATGAGATAGCTTCACTTCAGAAGAGAGGATATCCCCAGATTGTATAATGCTTTACCTTTTCCAAACCCTGTTATCTACTGGTTCTCCTCTGACTCCCCGACAGATGTATTCGTTCATGCCCTAACCTTATTATCGTGTGGCTTCTGCTCTCTTTTCTCTTAGATGGGAGGAATGAGAAATATACATAATGCTCCTGTACAGAGCATTATGTTCTGTACAGAGATGAAGATACCTATTTTTAAACCCATCCATTAAAGGAAGTTCTGCAGCCTCTATCCATCACCTATTCAACTAAGCAATCAGAAAGGTGTTCCTCATAGACTATTTGCTTGAAATTTATCACACTATACTTTAAGCCCACTCTGTTCCTATTGTATCCTTTACTGGCAGTGAAGAACATCTGGTCCCTCCTCTCTCTGTCACTTTCCGATGCCCTCAGGGTGCCTGCCCTGGTCCCAGCTCTCTGTTCTCAGATGACCCCCACGATAGCTCTCGCCTGTGTCTCTCCTCCATGGTGGCCATTTCTATGCAGAGATCCCATACTTACAGGAAAAGCAAGTTCCCACTCAATGAACTGTTCTTTAAATCCCTTTCAAAATAATCAAGCCTTTTTATTTCATGCAGTTAAAGCCTCAAAATGCAGTGCTTCTGAGTCAGGTTACCAGGTGAAGTTACATCATCTCTGTGGTGAGGTCCAGGCCCTTCGTGGGGACACATTTGAGCTGGGGAAGACGTTGAATGCCTTGAAATGGTGGTTACAGCTACACCAAGGAGTGTATACTAGGGGAGAAGTCCCGTTTACCTCTGAACTGATCCTCATTAGTTCAAAAACAATATGGTGACTATGTCCTCTGTCCTCTACTCTTCATTTTAGGGAGGCCCCCTAACCCCCAATTTGAGGTATCTGGAATACATTTCCTTGGTTTTCAGTATATTCTGCCTCCATATGTCTTTTTCTGAGCTTCGCGATTCCTCGATGAGTCAGTGAAGTTGGTGCCGTGCTTTTCAACTCTGTTCTCCCTTGACAGAGGCAGGGGTAGTCACAAGGCAGGACAGCGTCCCATCCCACCATCTCAGGGCTAGGGTGGGAGCACAGCAGGAGCCCACCTTGTCTGACCTGTGAATCTCTGGCCTCTGATGCATCCAGGGGTTCTCAAATTTTACTACATGTTGAAATCACCTGGGAGATTTTTTTAAGGGTACCAATGTCTAGTTTTATCCAAGAACAACTGAAATTGAATTATGGGGCTAGGGCCCAGGCATCTGTGTTCTGTGCAGCTGACCAGGAAAATCTGATGTACAGTAATGTCATGTGAGTATTCAGTACCTCCAAGTGCCGGGGGCCCCCACATCATAAAGCCTCCAATTCCATTTTGTACTCAGAGCAAGGCTGCCTGAAAATGCTTCCTTAGGTGGTACTGAAATCCGTAGCTCTTTTGCTCATGCTAGAAGAGGAATCCATTCCTCCACACAGTGCACCTGACAGAGCGGGAAATGGAACTACTTACTGTAAGAAGAATCCATTTATTGGAATCCATAAAAGAAACTGGACAGTTACATGTGCTTCTTGTTCTCAGCCAAAACCAAGTATTGGAATGTGACAGACCTAGTATGACTGGCAGGAATTTCTTATTTGAGGAAAGGAAAAGATACCATCCATTTCTACATTTAAAATTTTACCCCCACCCCCCTGTCAAAAACTCCATACTGATTTGACTCAAGTGGAAAAGAGCAAAGTTGGTTCATAGTAGTTATATTTTGTACACTGTATGCCTAATTGCTTTTAAAATAATAAAGGGCATTTGTGTTATGTATATTTTACCCCAATTAAAAACAAAAAGGGCAAAATTATGTGAAGAGCATCTCATTAGTATTTCACTATTTTGATTTTTCTGAAGTCAAATTCATTATACAGTTGGTCTGCTAAGACCCTGGTTACTCCGTAATTCGTAGTCAAAGCTTTTTTATTGACAGTCTATTGTTATAACCTATATCCATGGAATGGATAATCTGGTAAATGAAGCATATTAAAAATTCTCAATAATTTTTAGTGTATCTTATTATTGTTAAATGCAGAGACTCTCTGTGTCTCAAGGAATGGTATTCTGACATGACTCTGATTCCAAACACTCTGTTTTATAGAACACTCAAGGTAGCACTGTGGGTTTGGGTTTTTTTTTGTTGTTGTTGTTTTGGGTTTTTTTGGGGGGGGTTCCTTTTCCTTTCTGTCTTTTGAGGATGTCCTTCACAGAAGTGCAAGGACATTTACAAGAATTTCTAGCCTTCTCCATCAGCTGCTTAGTGCCTGTGGCTAATCTAACTGTGATATATGGTAAATATTTTCCCTTGCAGGAAAAGGGCTTAGAGCTATTTCTAAGCATTGATTGAGCACATTAGACTAATATTTATCCATTTGAAACTTTGGGAATTGGCCGTATATCATTTAATAGCTGTGCACCAATTATAAGAAGTAATTATATGTAAGAATTTCTGAAGAATTAAGTCTGGGATAGAAAACTTATCGTAAGTGCTTCAGTGAAGATTAAATTTGGGAAAGCTTGAGTTGTTCATGATACTTATTAAGATTAAAAGACGTGTGGTTTTTCCAATATTAGAAATCAATGGGAGGATTTCTGTTGTGAACCCTAAAGCTATAGCCCCCCAAATTCCTATTGTTGCTCATAATTCGGTATATCTTTTAGCAGAGACAGATAATATGGAGAATTTAAGTACAGTAAGGTGCTCCACACTTGCCAGTTCCATTATTTAGTCAGCCTGTATTTATCTATCACCTGGATGAGGGACTAAGTTACATATATTTTCCCTTTGAAATGAACTCTAGCAGGATAAACCATCTACTCCCCCTGCAAGAAATGGAGGAAAAAAATAAATTTTTTTTTATTAAGAGAAAAAGAAATCTACCTTTTCAAAAAAAAATCTATCTTGGTATTGTTCTGTGAAGGACACATTTAAAATGACTTTGCAATTGGTTTTCAAAAATCACTAGGACTGGGTTTCCCTCTATGTTTTATAGTTTTTATAAATTATCATCTTCATATATTCATGTATTTTTCAAATATTGAAGGCAACATCTATTTTTATGATCAAAAAAACATTTTTTATAATCGGAAATATAGTATCTTTAAAATCAAGGACAAAAAATTGCCAGCTCTGGTCAAACTAAATTCACTTTATATATACCCACTTTTCTTATACCAGCTTCTTAACTTTTTCTCAGCCTATAGCCATTAAGATGAAAGCTTTTGCTTCTAAAACCATATTCACAATTTCCCCTCACAAAGATCCCCATGAAGACCAGAATGTCAGTGCTTGCAAAAAATATTTTAAACCACTGCCTACTTACTGTTTTTGGCTCTCCCTGATCTCATTCACATTTTAGAGCATAAAGAGAGGAACATGTGCTGATTTTAGCAACAGAGAGTAATTATCTGTGCAATACTCATTTGAGGGGTGATTATAGTCTGGAGGTTTAATTTTGCTTTTTTTGAGTGATTCTTTAAAAACTTAGTCTGTAAAAGGAAATTGTTTCATGTTTTTGCTATGTTTTCTCCTTCTTGGTATTTATTTTAAGATTCAAGTTCCTCCAGCTATTTTTTTCCTCAGAAAGAAAGTCGTGCTCTCACAAACTGAGCACACAGAGGGTGTTAGAGGCCAATCTGGCTTCAGTGCTCAGCTTACACTGATATCCAAGTTCTCCTGTGTCTTTACTTCCCTTTTCCTTTCTAGGGTGCTGTGTATTGACATGGAAAGACACAAAACATAGGAAGGTAGAGAGAGTAAAAATTTAGCACAGATTCTGGACAATCCACAAATTGACCAACTTCAGATATATTGTGTTCAAGATGTAAATATCATCAACCCTGATTATTCACAGATTCTGTATTGGCAAGTTTATCTACTGACTAAATGTTATTTGTAATCAACATGCTCGGTCCTTCTGTGGACATGTTCAGACGGTCATAGACCCATGAGGAACATGTTCCTAGTGGAGGTCAAGGAAGGGCCTCGCTGGCTTCTTACCTCAGCTCCCACACTGTAAACAGGTGTCCTTTCATGGCCCATTTAGTGCCATGTTTTCACAGTTTTGTGCTTTTTGTTGATGACTTTGCTCTTTAAGATGGCCCCAAGCATAGTACCCAAGTGCTGGCTAGTTCCTGCCCACAACAAGGCTGTGTGTGATGTGCATTAGGAAGAAAAATATATGTGTTAGAGGAGCTCTGTTAGGCAGGAGTTAGAGTGTTCTTGGCCATGAGTTCAATTAATAAGTCAACAGTATGTATTAAATAAGTTGTCTTAAACAGAACCGCATATAAAACAAGGTTGTCTATTGGTGCGTTGATGAAAATGTACCAGCCAGAGGCTCCCAGGGACCTAACCCTGTCTTTCCTCTGGGAGCAATGCTTCAGTGTTTGCTCAGTCAGTGTTCAAGGTGGCTTGATACAACATAACTACCACAAACTACAAGAATTAAAGGTATTTAAGTGTCCATCACATTGTACAGTATTTGTGTTTTGGGGAAAAGTGGGCTTTTAAATCAAAATTTAATCATTGATTTATAATTTAAATGTACCAGTCTTCTTCCTTTAAAAAATATCACAGTTAAAGTCTTTGTAGACCAAATATTTACTCTCAATCCTTCATGTCTTTTCTCCATATTCAAATTGTCATCCTTCAGGTTTGCTTAAAACACAGCAGAATGTGGGGCGCCTGGACAGCTCAGTTGGTTAAGCATCTCAGATCATGATCCTGGGGTCCTGGGATCCAGCCCACGTCAAACTCAGGCTCCCAGCTCTGCCGGGAGCCTGCTTCTTCCTCTCCCTCTGCCCCTCCCCCAGCTCATGACCTCTCCCGTGTGCTCTCTCAAATAAGTAAAATCTAAAGAAAAAAACCCAAAAAACAAAAAACCCATCTACACAGCAGAATGTGTGTTAACTATACTGTTAGAGCCTGAAAACATTTTCAATACAGGATCCTGGCAGCCTGTACCTACAGGACTCAAAAATGTAGACACGGGAAGACCGATCCCCCGTGTGCAGATGGTATCGCTGTACGGTTTCCACAGAAAGACCTCACCTTTAAGATACATTGTACAGGGTAGTCGCGTTCACGCATTTTTCACTGGGCGTATGAGGAAATTAAAGCATGGAATCCACCTCCAGTCGCAAAACTTATTATTCTACTTCATTTAATCCTAAATTAAATTTTTTATTCTTTTTCAAAATACTTTAATATAAAAAGAAGACCTCTGATGAATGTAGTTAAGCTGGAAATGAAAACAATTAATGTTCCAAGAAGACAACTAGCAGGTTAGCCCTCAGGAAAGCATTAACCGAGGACATTTGGTGCATGCTGGCATGGTGAACCAGGCAGACGCAAGGCTTCCAATGACCCGGGGATTTCTTGGCATGGAAAGTAACAGCTTTTATTAAGAAAAGGTTTTGATGGTCCCTACAGGGTAGTGAGTAGTCCAGAAATTCACAAATCTGACCTTTTCCTTCAGGATTATTATATAACTTAAAGTGGCTAAGCTAAAGCAAAATTGCATGCGTTAAGGTTAATCGTTAAAAAACAAAAGTGTTAGCAGTGGAATGAATTGATGTACAGTGTGTTACAGAAATATTTGATTAAAACTGATATAAAAATAGTAACTTTCAGGCCAGCTTTAAGGGGAATAGGGATCTGGACTCTTTTTTTTTTTTTTTTTTTTTTGTGGACGACTTAATTCTCCCTCTGATGCAAACAAACATCAAGGCAAAACGTGTACACATAGTGAATGCACTGTAGGGACTACCAGGAGAGCATGAATTAAATAGAAGAAATCAGGGAGCACTATATTAAATTTTTCTCTGACTGAGAACAGATTATCTTCATAGTGTTTGCCCTCAAAGAAATAAAGTCGGAAGGCAATAAACTGCCAGTTTCCCTTGGTGATCTTGGCCCAGGTCTATAGACTAATCTACAAATGAATCGGCAATCATGTGTAGAATTGTTTTCTTGGAAGCAGAACTTGAAACTTCGGTGTCTCCCTCCATATCTCATGTCGATCTTTGGGCCACAAAAGGGAGGTGCTAACAGTCAGCGTGTCCTTGCTGCTGAACTTGGCATTCCAGAGAGTATGGTACATAGCCCATCAGAGTCCCTGTGGCATAACTGAGTACTTGATATGGCAAAATGGTGGATTATTCATTCACTTCCTTATTGTCTGTTTCACGCACAAAAATGTGAATCCTCCAACTGTAGATGTGCCTGTCTTGTTTACTGTTGTGTTTGCGTCCCTTGGAAAAGGACTCACCCATGACATGCTTTGGGCAGAAGTCAGAACAAGCACATTTTTGGTGGCAGCAAATTTGAACTTGGAAAATAAATGAAATTTATCTTTTTATAATGTCACTTCTTATTTTATGAGTCTTGCACGAACTTACAGGCTTAGGTGAAGCTTTTTGATAAAAACCCATTTCTAGGAATGTTTAAGTACGAGACCACGGGCTCTCACATGTGTTCTGATATACTATTGATATACTCTTGAATAACTCCCTTCCGTCCTGTTATCCTCCTTGCTATCCCTGGGGGAAGGAGAAAATCACAGTCCCGTCCCTTCTTCCCGAATAACCAACAGGGAGACCCTCCCAAGACAAGTGAAGAGAGCCTAGAGTCCATCCCAGGGCTGGAGTTGAAAATAATCAGAAGTTCATGGAGAGCCCACTGATGTGGCATTTACACACCACTTCCAGATGTGTTTCTGTCTCCTTCATTAAAGAGTCAGCATGATTCACAGGAAACTAGCGCAGCTCAAAGGCTAGCATGAGTTGTAAGCGACAGGAGGACTGGTTTAGGGGCAGAGAGTTGAACTGCAGACGTCGGAATTAGGGGGACATTTTTTTCAAGATCACAGAGGGAAGGACATAAATGCACTCTGTGTGGATTACTGAAGAGGTAGAGAGGAGCCTCAGAAAAGTACATTATGAAACAATTTCTTATTAAATCTTACCTCTAACGTTCTTCAATTAATGATGAAAGCAAGGTGCAGTATAACTGTGCCGAGATTTCCATGTGAGAGCTTAAGGCTTAAGGCTTCCCGACGTTAGAACTGTATGTCATCACATCTTAAACACAGGAAAATATGTCTTATATATATTCGAGAAAGATAGATCGTACTTTAATATTTTCTGTTTTATGCTCGAAGATATAATATTGTACATTCCTTTTCTACTGCCCACACATGACGTCTTGATTCTGTTCCACTCAGAGTAACATATTTTCAACCTCTATGATATGCGTACCAGGGAGGAAGCCATGAGGAGTGTTCTCTGTCTTCAGTGAGTTTACCTTGTCCTCAGGAAATAAGAGGAGGAACAAACAGCTGTATCCCCAACCCAACGCGTGGTTCCTGCTACATTAGTGGTTAGTGATGTGTGCAGTGCTGTGGGCATAGAGAGAGAGGGGTTCCGGGACCTGGGAGACTTCAGGGAAGACGGCGGTGGCATGGTTTGCTTCAGCTAGGGACTCTGGATAAAGTGCATTTCAGGTCAAAGGAACAGAACTAGCAACGATTTGAAGGCAGAAATTCCGGTTCCTCTCAAAACATAACCCTGATTTAACTGGATCCCTGTGTGTTGATAGGAAGTAGTTTGAAAGAAGATTGGAAAATCTTGGCAATGGGCTCTGGGTTGTTTAATACTAACCTAAGGACTTTGAAATTTATTCTGAAGGTCATGGGAATTCACTGGGTAGATGAGATCAATAAGAAAATCACTAGCAGTTTTTTTTGTGATTTATGCTTTTTAATATTTATTCAGTGTTAACAAGGTATCAGGGTTATAAAAGCATTATAATGTATACATAATTCCTACCCGAGGCATTTAAAATTTCAACCATGTGTAAAAGTAGAACGTCAGCACACGGGAAGAGGGTGGGGTGAGAAGGAACGGGGAAAGGTAGGCGTTGCGTGTCATGGCACCCAACTTTTTACTCCATCCAATGACATATTACATGGAAAGCCATGAAATACATCAAAGTCTTATAAAAATATTCAAGGCACTCATTTAAAAACAAAACACTGAACTACAACTAAAAGGTGGTGTTGATAATTAAATGTTGACGACCTAAACTCCCAAGAACCTCATAGTTGATCACAAACGTCTTCTGCTCTGAAATGTACCATTTTCAGAGAATAAAAGCCAGCTCTGTAAAATCAGGGCTGTTCAACAATTTACCCCAAATCTTTTCAAATAGATATTTAGTCATTAGGCTTTTGCTGTACATAGAAAGAAAAATACAAGGGCCATAACGTATACATTTGAGTGTGATGATACTGTATCGGTGGGTGACGTGTTCGATTCTGAAAAGGGCCCGAGCACTGACTTGTTATTAGAAGAGTTACTCTGAGAAAACAGTATCCATCCAGTTTGGAGCTGCAATTAGCCCTTTTGGAAGTTGCTCACTGGGAGGGACTTGTGCCAAGTGTGTGTCTTTGTGGTTCTACTATGAAAGAAACGATGTAATGAGTCTCGAGTTTCCTGCAGGGGCACTGCGGCCACAGACAGTCAAGGCCAAGTCTTTATGATGGTAGAGCTTTGGCTTCTCCATTCTAGTGTGTCTGGGTGACCCAGAGTCCTTCTCTAAGCAGGGAAACGTGGCATTTACTTTCTATTTCAATTCATATTTCCCAGAAGAGAAGGCAAGATGCTAGAAGGCAGTCACGCGCTCACTGGCTGGATTGTCCTGGACCCAACGTGCTGGAACCGGGACCGTAATGAAATGAGCCATGTTGGCCTTCTGGGCCCCGAGCCCATGTTTGGGGCTGATAAAAATTTGCACGATTCGTTACAGGAAGATCATTCCACACAGGGAGGAGGGAGGCCTCTTAGAGCATTACCAGCAGATGAAGTCAGAGAATTTGCCTAGTAAAAGTATTGGCAAAGCCATCAAAATGGTACACATTTTGATAGAAAAAACAAGAGTTTTTCTGTTGTTTCCAATAAGCAACAAGATTATGTTACCAGCAGCCCTGAGAAAAAACTGATTTCAATTTGCAAAGTCTTCTGACCCCTAATGAAGGAATTTTAACTCAATTGCTAATCAAGTAGATGCAGATACAATAGAAGTGATGCATGGCCCTTCTGTTCTGAAAAGAAATTCATTTCTCAGTTGTTTAATGATGCCTTGAAATCTGTAAAGTGCTGCACACGAATAGCTGTTATTTTTCATAGAAGGCAATTTCTATGACCTAAAATATAAACCTTCTTGAGATAATTATGGTTTTGTCACTAAAACCCTTATTTGCCATTTTTGGAAAATGTTTCACAGGCTCAGAAATCTACATTTGTGTATGAGATGCTTGTTGTTTCCAGGTCATTACTATATACCTTTTCCAAATACTGGACTTCTTTAAAAATTTAATGAGATATGTAACAGACTTTATTGGCACTGGGATAATGAGATATCACACAAAGCTTTGAATATAATACTGTGAATATGATGAACTCTATCATGTAACAAGTTTCTAGCCAGTTAAAAAAATTGATCATTGAGTGATAGGAGCCAATAAGTGGATTTTCTCCTTAATTTTTTTTCTTAAGTATTTTCTCTAGGGGCTCCTGGTGGCATAGTCAGTTAAGCATCAGACCCTTGGTTTCAGCTCAGGTCATGATCTCAGGGTCTTAAGATCTCACCCCGCATCAGGCTCTATGCTCAGCACAGAGCATAGAGCTTAAGACTCTCTCTCCCTCTGCCCCCCCCACCTCCTCTCTCTCTCAAATAAATAAATAAATCTTTAAAATATTTTCTCCAAGTAGACATAATTTTTAAACCACTTTCAGACCAATTTCAAACATTATCCAACATCTTACCTCCAACATCTTATTCCTAAAAGCAGTGAGAAAAATTTCAATTACTTTGAACATGTACTTTTAAATAAAATAAAGTGAAAAAAAATAATGTCAGTACATTTTGACATGAAAAAAATAAAATTTTGACAATTTGTTAAAAATACTTTGAAATGTCTTATTTTTACTTTTAGAAATGAGTATCCCCATGCTCCAATAGATGATCCAAACTTTCCCCTTTGACTTTTTGTTTTTATGCAGGTAGTTAAGTAAAATACCACTAAACTGAAGAGCTTGCGTTCCTTTTCCGCTCTTTCATTCTGGAGTCCTCTATCCTCCCCCTCAGTCATTGCTTCCATCCTGACTGGTGTGTGTGCCACCCCGCGGCCCACAGAGACCCTTCCACACCATTGCCAGTCATCCTTCCATAATCCAGTCCCTCCAGACCCCACCA
Source organism: Ailurus styani (assembly GCA_002007465.1). Taxonomy (NCBI): domain Eukaryota; kingdom Metazoa; phylum Chordata; class Mammalia; order Carnivora; family Ailuridae; genus Ailurus; species Ailurus styani. Next base: position 2,868,581 of record LNAC01000025.1, read on the forward strand.
GCCAAGAGCTATCCATCTGGTCCCATGACAGCACAATAAGTCTAAAATTTCAAAGCTCCCCTTCTTCGATCCTGGCAGCCCTCCGAGTGTGTTTCTCAGGTACCTGAGAACAAATTCATCTAGTTGATTGCACGCTACCCTGCCAAGCACTGCAGATTCGTCTAGACCGTCCCTGCCAACCGCCCTGGGTTGACATGATGTCAGAGCCACTTGGGAATCTGAGGCATTGGGGCAGGAATGAGAGCGATGGAAAGAAGGGGTGCTGCCCCCTTGTTTTACCCATTAGAGGGTCCTGGAGTCGTGGAGCACATGCCCCTTGCTTCACAGATGAGAATGAAGTCATCGTTTCCCACTTCCCTTTCTTCCCAGGACCCAGCGCGTGTGTCGCGGGACTGGGTGGAAGAAGGGTCACTGGGCTGTGGTCAGAATCACCGCTGCCTGTAGCGCTTCCCTGTTGTTCAACCCCCACCCCCAGGCTCTGTCCCCAGAGGCCCCAGGGGCCTACTCTGCAGGAGGGGACCCCCCAGGGGCCGGCGCAGGTGCTGCAGGCAGGCGTGGGCGTGCTGAGCTCCTCCTTTACTGATGTCACCACTCCCCACGGCTTTTAGGAGAAAGGAGGGCAGAAAGAACACCTATCACGTGCCAGGCAAGCTCATGGTATCTTCCGATGGTCATTTTCCATACAACATGCCAGTCTGGGCCTTTCCTTTCCTGGAAGAAGCTGCCATCTTTATCCGGTTGATTCTCTTCCCCTCAAAGCCACTATCTCTCTCTCTCTTCCCCATCCTGGACTCCCAGAATAACTGGTGAACTTGGGCTCCATCAAGAGTAGGATAGTGGTCATGGATTACCAGCAGCCCCCTTCTGTTTTCACCCCACAGCATAAACATACTCTGAGGCAAGTACAAAGGGCTTGGCCTCCCTCTTGGAATTGAGAAAAGGAAGCTCAGGTGAACAAAATAGGCTCAGTCATTGTCCTGCCACATGCATCTGTCCCTCTGTTAGGACCATAAGCTCCTGAAGGCTAGAGGCACATGCTGAACACAGCCTCTGCCAAGGACCACACCTGATGCACGGTGAATTCTCCATTGAGCACCTGGTCAGTGGAAACTCAAATACCGTGCATGCTGCAGGTCAGAATGTGAAAGAAAAATTACCTAGGACTGAACCAAAATGTGGATAATGGTTACCTGAGCATGTGATTTTAAAATAAAATATGTAAATTGGCATTTTAGGAAATCATATGTCATTTTAAATGTATTGCCATTGAAAACCAGCGAAATGAAAGTCTTTTCTTTCATAGAGAATCAGGAAGAAAAACAGATTTGTTTTGACTCTTTTTAGGAGCTGCAATTGGAAAAAAGGTAAACAATGTTGATGACTCAGAACTTACCTACTTTTATGCGGCATTTTCCAGTGATCACTAGGAGGAACTCCAAATGATCATGTCTAGTTGCTTGAAAGAATGTATCTTTGCATTTTGAGCACAAGCACACACCCATCTTTAAATGCCTATCGACAGTCATGCACACCTTGTCAGAGGTCTTGACAGAGAGCAGTCAAAATGAAAGACATGTTCTTGAGTGTTTAAGATCTGATGATTTTTTTAACAGATAAATTTTTAAAACCTCACTTTTTAATTCTATCCTTTTTTTTCCATTTTGACCTTTTTTCCCAGTTTTGTGAAAATCTTCATTTTCATTTCATACCTTTCCACACGGAAGCTGCTCGGCACCTTTATGCGGGTTTTGCTTTCAGCAACAACAACAAAAAAATCATTCCAGGATGTTTCCAGAGCCAGCGCCGGGCTTACCAGAAACCTGCAGGGGCTGACAGCCAGCCTTGCTCGCCTTCCCTCTGGGAGGGACACGCTCTTCTGAGAAGGTGACTCCCCTTTGCACTCCAGTCTAATGACAGCTGAGATTTCAAATTAGCACATGCCACTTTAATACTCACTGTAGCATTCGGCAGCATGCTCGTTGCATTAATCAAAGTGTCACCTTATTCCATCAGTGAAGGACACCCCTCATTTGGGCAGGGACTCAAACGGACACTGGAGGACTTGAGCAGAGCTCAGCTATTCCAAGGATGTCCCTGCCTCGCGCGGCCCGGTGTGGCGAGGATTTACAATTGCTTTGGATAATAGTCCATATGGAGATATTTATTTGTTTATTAAAGCGTGTTAACCTAGCTAGCAATTGGAAAATGGAACTGCTCAGCAGATTTATTTCCTGTAGTTTACTGAGTCAGACTAATTTATCACAATACTGAGTGCTCTAATTAAAGAGAGAGGGGCGAGCTTCTTTCGCATCCTTTATGACGTGTCATTGCATTTCCATCTCTTGATGGAAAAGGTCGTTGAGAACAACGGCGTGTATGCCTACTGTTTTCCCCAGGAACCAGGCCAGTCGTCCTGGAATTATCCCATTTAACGATAAGCTGGTTTCGATTTTTAAAAAATGTTGAAAATATTTCCTGTTTCTAAAAACGGTAGGATCCTGAAGGAAAGGTTTCTATTACTAAAACTTGTTTCCCCATTTTGATGGTGTTTTTATACTGTCTGGCGTGCCCTAGGTTGCTGTTAAAAAAAAAAAAAAAAAGGCTTGAAACTCCAGCTTGCCAAGGAAGAGCCCAAGTGGGAAACACTTCACAGGTCCCTGGGGTGGGGAGGGAAGTGGGACTAGAACATTCTGACTTACTGCCTGAGCACAGGTCCTCCTGAAGCCAGCTCGGCGGGGAGCCTGAGCTACAGCTGTCCCCTCTGTGTGTTTTCTGCCCAGTCTTGCTGGGAGAAGCCACACTGGGGAGCATTTTGGAAAAAGATAAAACCTGGTGTCTCACTGTATTTGTCCTGTAGGTGTTGAAGTTACAGTAGCTACTGAGGTCACGCGGACCAGCCCCAAACCTACCGTGGGCTGGTGCTCTTGTCTCCATCCAAGCTAGAAGCTAAGGGAAGGATAACCACTCGCTAGGTGTCGCTGTAGCAGAAGATGCTGTAGTCTGGGGCTACCTCCCTCTGTACACTTGATCACCTTCTGTTCTGAAGAGTGTGTGCTGTGTGTGTGTGTGCGCGCGTGCGCGCGCGTGCACTTCCTTCCCTCAAATATCTCACTGATTCACACTGTAAAAACGTCCCCTTGGGACCACCAGTAGGCAAGAGTATCATGAAATGGATGTGTACTCTTATGCATTTCTTTCCAAGCCTGAAACTATCTGTTTTTTAAAAAAATGAAGGCACACGCCAAAATGAAGGTGAAATTTAAAAGTTTTTTTTCTTCGATAATAATTGATATAAAATCCATGCTTCTAAGCTAGGGTATATGTACTACCACTCCTAATAACTTTTACAGGGTGCTTACCTTGTGCTAAGTACATTACATTTGTTATTTCATGTTTACCATTATTATAATTGTCCCCATTTAGGACATAAAAAAAAAAACCCAAAAAAAACCTGACCCTCAGAAATTAAGTAATTTGCAAGCTCACACAGCCAGTAGTGATAAAGCCAGAACTGAAACTAAGACTTCTCTCTAAAGCCTGTGACCTTGAGCCCTTCGATAGCCCATGTGTTCCATTAAGAAGCTGGTGGTTTACTTTTCCTGTCTTGCGGGAAAACAGCTCACTAAGAAAAATGTGGTTTAATATCGTGTCTAATCACAATATCCCCAATATACAGTGTTCAAGCTCTAAATTAGTATGTCTTCCATTTCTTGACTCTTCCTTTAAAGACATTTTTTAAAATAAAAATAGTTCCACTAAAATAGAGCTTTACTACTTTTACCCTCTTGTTTATTTTAAAGCAAATAATTTGAGTTTCATGATAAGGATAAGGTATCTTGAAAGTCTTAAAACCAATATCTTTGGAGCCTCCTGGTGGTTCATTCAGTTGAGCGTCCAACTCTTGCTTTTGGCTCAGGCCATGATCTCACGGTCCTGGGATCAAGACCCAGGTTTGGGCTCTATGTTCAGCATGGAGTTCGCTTGAGATTCTCCCTCTGTCCCTCCCCAACTCTCTGTCTCTAAAATAAGTAAATAAATATTAAAATTGTGTGTGTGTGTGTGTGTATCTCCTTGACTATTTTCCATAAATAGACAAGACCCCCAATAGCAATTCTTAAAAGGTTTTTTGCCCAGTTCCCTTCACTACAATTGAAAATTTGGGGTCCCTGGGTAGCTGGTTTCACCTCTGTAAAATACTTTTGTTTGGTGGTTGTCAGTCTGAGTGGATGAAGCGTTTTTAGTGTCTTTTAGAAACAGTTCCTGTGATTCAGCTCAAGTTCTCAAATGTTAGTTAAGCCCAAGATTCAGTCATAACATTTCCCTTCCTCTTCTTAGTTTCCCGAGGTTGACAGTTGCTACTGAGGCATTTTTAAGTTTTAATTTTAGGATAGCTAACATTATATTCAAATTTTAATAGACTTTATCTGTGCACACTTTTGTACCCGTAATAGATGATGTCGTGAAATAGCTCTGAAAGCCTTCCTCCTACACCCTCTCTCTTGACCATCATAGCAATTCTGGCCTTATGCTACCACTTCACAGCTCAGGAAGCCAGGGCTAGGGGACAGGCAGCGATGTGTCACAGATCAGTCAGCTGCGAGGTGGAGAACCTGAGGCTCCAGGCTAGCCCTTCACATTCCATATGCCGGCTCTTCGTCTATCATATGGAGGTGTGGTAGGCATCCAGCAATTTTGTGAATAACTTTATCTTTCTCAATACCACTTTCCCCACCCCATCCTCCCCACCAAACACCTCTCCAAGGCTAAGATTTCATCATAGAGAGTTTTTGATTGTCTTCTCCATCAGCCCTCCTTTTCTAGATCAGAAGAGACATAATCCAGTCATATGACCCATTTCCTGGATAACTCACAAAGAATGGTACTAATCTGTTTATATCTTTTTATCCTGGTGAAAATACCTCAACGAGAGGAACCTGGGGCATTTTATGACTTGCAAAATCACAAGGATTGATGCAAAATAGAGCAAAGGAGCCAAAGTAAATATATATTCATTAAGGGATATTTGCAATTAGAGTGAGCTGAGTGGTTTTGTGCACTCTGCTTGAACATGATAAAGGACTGAAGATTACTTTAGCATCATTGCAGACAAAGCTACTTAAAATACTAATTACACCACCAAGGAGCTTTTCTTTCTTATCCTTGTAGTCTGACGGTGCCAACTTTTCTCCTGGAATGTTCTTTCCTGGTTCTGGCCCATTCATTCCTTCAGAATTTGATCACGAGTCTTGCGGCAGTGTCCTAAGCAAAACCGGATGACTAACCTCTGTCTGAGCCTGCAAATCTAAGGCAGGGATTGGCAGACTTCCCTGTAAAAAGCCAGATAGTAAATATTTTTCTGCAGGCCATCAGTATCTGTCTCAGCTTCGGCCTTGTTGGCATAGCACAGAAGCAGCCCCAGACAGTCCTCAACACGGGAGCATGGCTGGTTCCAAGAAAACTTCGAGGACACTGAAATTTGAATTCCATGTAATTTTCTCGCATCATGAAACAGTATTCTTTTAACTGTTTTCCTAACCATTAAAAAAATTTTTAAAAAAACCATGAAAACCATTCTTACCTTTTGGGCCACTGATTTGTCCCTGGTCGAAGACATTTGAACTGGTCTTGGAAATGGCCAGTCTGAGGGACTGCCCCAGCAGGTGCATCTGGCTTCAGTCATTGGTCTGTTGAACTCCACGTGGTGCAAGTCTATGAAACAGGGGCCCCTGATTTAAAAATAAATTAAAAATCCCCATTTGAGAGAATCAATTAGATACTACCCTAATAGTTTCTATTAATACTACTTCAATAGATACTGGTAGATATTACTGCAAAAGTATGTGTTAATATTACTCTAACAGATACTATTAGATACTACTAAGTCTACTTCTGTTTGGGGCTGATGACTCTTCTTTGCACCCCCAAAAGTATACCCAGATGCCTCGGTCTTAGAAGATTCCATAGTCCTTAGGACACCTGGGTGGTGCAGCTGGTTAAGCATCTGACTCTTGTTTTCAACTCAGATCACGATCTTGGGGTCGTGGGGTTGAATCCTGTGTCGGGCTGCATGCTTAGCTCAGAGTCTGCTTGAGATTCTCTCTCTGCCTCTCTCAAAATTAAATAAATAAAATCCTTAGGGGAAAAAAAAAGAGGATTCTATAATCCAAGAGAGAAAAGGAATTGTTTTGGCATTGTGGTCACTCTTGAATATTCCCCGTACAGGACTCGAATATTTCTGAGAGGTCACATAACTGAAGAAATTGTGAGGAGAGGATAATGCAAGACTTAAGCTGAGAGAGCTCTTGCTAAGTGTTGTGCCCTAAAGCAATATCATGTGGCCACTGCAAACATTATCTACATTTCAAATGCATTTTTAAATTCACTTTTATGACTCCTCTCCTAGGCGTTTTCAATACATGTAAAGTACAATCTTCACAAAAAGGCTTGTGTAGGAATTGTAAAACATTTTATGTCTTTATTTTTAAAAGTCCTTCGTAATTGCTTGAGGACATTCTTGTAAGGAATATAGAACACGGGTCAGGATGGGAAGGGAGGATTAAGTAGATTAGTAGGTTAGGATGTATGAGTTGGAAAATATAATAAGAGAAGGACAAAAGAGCACAGTGAGCCGCAAACGAGCCTATAATGGGTTGACAAGCAGATGAGGAAGATTAATTCTTGCTCCTCAGTACCACTGCCCATGAACCTGACACCTCCACCACCAGAAGTAAATTATAGCATCGCAGTTGTGTTTGCCTTTTTATCAGAGAGAGTTATTAAATTGCATGTTTTACAACATAGGTTATTATCCTATCTATAAATGCTGTATTTTGTTATTATCGTAAAGTATGCATTTGTTGTTTCTGTGCGAGGATCTAAGAGCTCCTCTCTGTGTTTCCATGGAGACAACACCAGCCTCCAGTTCTCAGTACTCAGATAAGATGCCTTCTGTGGAACACCGTCAGATGGTAACCTTCAACCATCACAGCTGGGGAAGGGAAGGTCATACATTCCCTCTGAAACTGTAGGCCATGAATCTTTACACCCAAATAGTGGAGGGTTGAGTTTCAATTTTTTTAATAATTTTTTGAGGACCAGCGATTATGAGGTATTACGCTAAATTCTGGGGATTAAAAGGTAACAAACAGGGGCACCTGGGTGGCGCAGTCAGCTAAGTGTCCAACTCTTGATTTCAGCTTAGGGCATGATATCAGGGTCCTGGGATTGAGCCCTGCATTGGGCTCTGTGCTCAGTCTGGAGTCTGCTTGAGATTCTCTCTCTCCCTCTCCCTCAGGCCAACCCCCACTTGCACATGCTTTCGCTCTCTCTCCTTAAAAAAAAAAAAAAGAAAGGTAACTGAAACATGAAAAGGTAACAAACTTCTGCTCTTCAGGAATGTGGGAGTCTAGGAAAGGACCTGTCTGGAGAATGATGCCAGAACGAGCCTCTGTGCAAGTTCAAGACCGTATTTGCCTTCCTCCTTGGGGCCAAAGTCACTGCAGGTGTATGCCCCTAGAGCGATCCCCAGTGAAGCCAAGGCAAAAGAAGGGTAACTGACAAGAATGTCCCACAAATCACTGCCTGTGGCCGCCTCCTTCTTCCCCTGGGCTCTTCATCATCCCGGTAGATACCCGTCCACTGGGCAGCTGTGTCTGGGCCCCATTCTTCTGCATCTACGTCAACTGGGGGCAGCAGCAAGTCGTCTTGACTTTAAAAAAAAAAAATATATATATATATATATTTATTGAATCAAATCTAGGATCCTACAAATTGTGTACCTTTTTGGCATGTGTGCTCTAAGAAGGAAAAAATGCCACCCATTATAATTGTAGATACCATCAATTGTGAGATGTTAAGATGTGGAAAAAAATGTTCACCTTAGAATTAATGAACTATAAATCTTAGATTAAACCCTTGAATAGCTACCAACTGTAGTTAACCTAATAGAGACAATAGTAGCAGTAAAAATCATTCATATGAGTATAGTCATATAAAATTTACAATGTAATCTGTTTATATGTGTTTATTTCAGATAATCAATAAAAAACAATATGGCAAAGCCACCCTTCCATGGCCAGTCCACTCTATGCTGACTGCTAAGTTCTGCAGATCATTCTTAGGATACTTTGTTATGTTAGAGGATATCTTGGTTCCTCTTCATTTCTAAGACCGCAGTCGACAGGTTATATCCCCCAGGGCCCAGACCTAGACCCCTTCTCCCTTCTCTTTCCTCTTTTCCCTATCTACATCTCTTTCTAGGTAGTTTTATCTACTCTTCATTGATTTAAATATTCACCATATTGTGGCAATTCTAAAATTTATACCCCTTCCCTCAAGTTCTCCTTTGAACTTCAAAATGAAACCTCCCACTGCCTCCCTGACTCATCCATGGATGCTTAATGGGCCTCCATAGTTCATGCTTCTGAACAAGAATGCTGGTCAGTCTTCTGCGTCAGTTTTCTTCACCGCCATAAAGGGACACCCCAGTGCCCAGGCCAAAGGCATCATCTTCAAGTCACCTTGACTGTTCTCTTTCTATACACCACACATGCTACTCATCAGCAAATCCTACAGATGTTTCCTTCAAAGTTCTTTCCAGAATCTGACCACTCCTGCCACCCTGATACAAGCCACCATTACCTTTGGCCTGGATTATTGCAACAGCCTTCCACCTGATGTCCCTGCTTTTATGCTTCCACTTCTTCCAGTCTGGGTTCCAAAAAGATGCCAGGGGGAACAATTTAAAATTTAAGTCATATTATGTCCATCATCTACTCAAACTTCTGTGAGGGCTTCCTAGCCAAAGTAGTTAAAGCGGCGCCAAGGCCAATGTGATCTTACCCCAGCTAAGTCCCTTACCTCTTCAAGCCAGCCCTGTGTACCTCAAATCTTCAAATGTACTTCCATCTTGGGGCCTTTACGCCCCTGTTCTTTTTGTCTGGGCTTCTTTCCCAACTTCTGTATGGCTCACCCTCCACCTTCATTTCCATCCCTGCTCCAAGCGATTTTATCACAGTAGTGTTCTCTAAGGACTTCTGGGGTCCCTACTCCACAGCACTTATTACTAAGTGACTTAGGTTGACTCGCTTACTTGATAGTTTCCCAGAGTCTTCATGTTTTCTGTCTTGACATCTTGAATGAAAAGTGCCAGGAGGGCAGAGTCTGTCTCAATTTTATTTGCTCTCGTATCACTAGTGCCCAGAAGGCCAGGCTAAGTGGATGGCTTTCCAAAACTATGTTTCAAATGAATGAGTAATGATAAAAGAATATGGCTAGGTTCTGTGTGTTGTTCATCAATTCCATCAATTTGTGGTCATGAAGGATCTAACGAGTGGTGATCTAGAGTCTTTTAAGTAAGGTATGCTCTATTGACATTGTAATTTTGTGTCTGATAAAGAAATTCGTTGAAAATATTTCATAATAATTTAATTTGGGGGGATTCTAGAATAGGCCAGAAGCTTTTGTGAAATAAATCACGTATAGACTAGTACAGAAAAGGCTTTATTTAATTTTAGTGTTTTTAATTTTAAGTTGATAATGTGTTATAATACCTGTAAGGTTAGTGTTCGCATTCCATGGCATCGTTATGTGAAAAGCTTTTTTTTTTTAAAGAATTTATTTATTTATTTGACAGAGAGAGACAGATCACAAGTAGGCAGAGAGGCAGGTAGAGGGAGAGGAAGAAGCAGGCTCCCTGCCAAGCAGAGAGCCCAATGCGGGCCTCGATCCCAGCACCCTGAGACCATGACCCGAGCCAAAGGCAGAGGCTTTAACCCACTGAGCCACCCAGGCGCCCACGTCTAAAGCTTATTAAAACTAATTCCTGGGGCACCTGGTGGCTTAGTCGGTAAGGCTGCTCACTCTTGATTTGGGCTCGGGGTCCTGGGATTGAGCCCTGCATCCAGGGTCTGCCCTTGGCAAAGTTGGCTTGAGGATTTCTTTCTCCCCCTGTCCTTCCCGCAGTGTGCGTGTGCACAGGCTCTCTCTAAAATAAATAAATAAATCTTTTAAAAAATATTAATTACTAAGACACAAATCTGTATATTATTTAGTTATTGCTATTTTATTTAGACATTCACATGGGTAGGAAGACTGGTTCATCATCTAGCAATTGCATTTTAAAAATGGACATATGGCTAATTAATGGTGTTGAGGGGTTTTTTTCCTATCAGAATCATAATACAATCTATACACGTGGCATACAAACCATTATCTGCCTCTCCCGCTTTTGGTCAGAAATCAGACGATGCTGCCTCGACATTAGAGTTGTCTGTTGGTATTCATATAACCTGCGGGTTGAATAATTTATTGGTGGTGTTGATTTGTATTAAGAGTCGCTGAGAAGGTTGAACTCAGCTTAGTATAACATATTCACGCGCCCTTAAACACAGCCAATGGTGCAGGCTACACCAAGAAAGGAAACCTCTCAAGGACTCAGGAGATCTCACCATAATTTTGAAAACCATTGCTTCTCTGCAGAGTAACAGAAATTCATGTTAAAGTTCCTACTAAATCTGACGGAAGCAAAAATGTCTCTAGAAGAAAACCTTTGAAGGCAACAGCAAACAGAGGCCAAGACCACTAGGGATCTGAATAATAACATTAACTGAGGAAAACAGCAGCATTGTTTATTTGGGTCAATATTACTTTTTGTCTCCCTCTTCTCTTTTCATTTTATGATTGCTTGCTCTGGAAAGGAAAAAAAATAGTGAAATATCAAAATGATAATCCCTTAATATAGTCTATGAAAGACTGTGCCGGCTTTATGACTTTCCTCTTTTGGCTGTTCTTCATTTTTATAGGTGGGCCAGCTCGCTTCTCCCATCCAGGTTACTAAAATGACAAGCAGGGGAGGAACTGGAGTAGCCAGTCATTCATACTGTGGAATACTGAAAAGGTCAAATCCATATAGAACTGCACTTAATTTACTGATCTATGAAGCATTAAAATGCTGAACGCACTGATGGTGTGAATGTAACAGAAACAGGACGCACCATGACGTGGATGTGTGTTCTTCGCAATGATAATGTGAGGACCCCTAGCCTCTCCTGCCCATTAAATGATGTTATAGAAGACATATTTTATAGTCTCGGCTGGTAGTGTCAGCCTTACCACTAATACTTAAAAAGGGTGTGCACTGCTGCTCATAGAGATTTATGGAAAATCAGGCAGGTTGTCTTGGCTTCTTATGTTTCTGAGAGCAAAACAAGCCCTTGTGTGCAGTTTTCCCTTCTGTAATCAGGCACACTGTGCTATTGTGATTTATAATAAGAAATCAATATTCTGTCTTTGTCCTCCTTCCTGGCACACAGCTCCTCAAAACCCTTGGGGTTTCCTAAGTGGTGAGAGCAATGGGAACAACTCTGTTATAATATTTGGTCTTTTGTCCAAGGTTCCTAAAACAGCGCCGAAGGGATAAAGGGGAGAGGAGTGTCTTTTGTGATTCATAGCAAGCCCTTTCAAGCACAGCTGAGTTTATGTTAATGAGAAGATTTTTGGAAAGCCCCTAGATAACCCCGGTGTGGATGCTGGTTGCCAGGGGAACCAGCCCTGTGATTAGAAGGTTGGAACTTTCTGTCTAGGGAGGGGAGAGGGGCTGGAGGTTGGGCCAATCACCAAAGGACAATGATTTAATCCATTGTGCCTCCACAGCAAGGCCCCAGTAGAAGTCTCCAAAGTACATGGTTCAGAGAATTTCCAGGTTGCTGACCAGGTGGGGGTGCCGGGAGGGTAGCGCACCTCGAGAGGGTGGGACGCTCCGCACCCCTTTCTCCATCCTTTGCCCTCTGCGTCCCTTCCTTCTGGCCGTTGGTGAGTTGTATAAGCTGGTTACCGACGTGTTCCTCTGCATTCTCTGAGCCGACTGAGCAGATGGTCAAACCCAAGGAGGGAGTCCTGGGAACTTCCCATTTATAACCAGTTGGTCAAAAGCACAGGTGACTACCTGGACTCATGTTGACACCTGGAGGGGAGCAGTCTGGGAGGTGGGCCACAGGTAGGTAGGGTTGCCATCAAACTGAAATATAGGGTGAGGCCCATTTGGTGTCTGCAGAGAACTGGACACTTGCTCGGTGTGGGAAAACCACCCACACATCTGGTGTCAGAAGTGCAGGTTTGGAAGTAATGGAAGAGTAGAGAGGAAGCGGGGTTTTTCCTTTACAGAGAAATTAATTTAATTAATGCAGAGAATTATTCCCTTGCTGACTTCCTTACTTGGGGAATTACATTTTAGTGTCATCAGGAGCCAAATTGCCCTATTCCTTCGGATAAAATCTCCTCCTTCTGTGACTTGAATTGTGTCCCCCAGAAAGATATGTTGAAGTCCTAACCCCCACGACCTGCCAAGGTGATCAAGTTTGGAAATAGAATCTTTACAAACGGAGCCAAGCTGAGGTCCCGCTGGGTTAGGGTGGGCAGACTCCAGTCGGACTGATGTCCTGATGAGATGAGACCTAGCGCAGAGGCCACCACGTGAGGACAGATGCCACCACGTGAGGACAGAGGGGGAGAGACGAGCGGTACAGCTGCAGAGAAGGACCGAGGATTGCTGGCAGCACCGGATGCTAGGAGAGAGCGTGGAACAGACTCTTCTCCAGAATCTCCAGAGGGGAACAGCCCAGCCGACTCCTGGGTTTAGGGTTTCTGGTCTCTAGAACCGTGAGTGAATGAATTCCCCGTTTTCAGCCACTTTGTTTGTGGTCCTCTGCTCGGGAAGCCCTCAAAAACTAATGACCTCCCCTTACTCTCCCCACTCCCAAACTCACCTTGAAGAACCGGTTTAAACACAAGCAGATGTGCATGAGGTGACTCCGGAGGACTCCCATGGCGCACTCCATAGTGTAGCTCCTGGAAAGTCACGTCCTTGAGACTGAACCCCTGGTCAGGGCCTCTGTCTGCCCAGGGCTTTAAAGCACAGAATAGGCTGTAAGGCCTCTCCCACATCACTTCTATCTCTTGAACCTTCAGTCGTCTCTAGCACCTGTTCACACAAGTGAATGTACTGGATGCCAGGTGGGGAGAAAGATACTCTTGACAACCAAAGCTTCCCATTTCTCAAGGTCCGTGCTGTGCAGGGGCGGCATGCACAGGGTGAGTACCCGGGCCCCACCGACTCACTGCCTGGTTTGAGCACTTGAGAACTCAAGTGCCTGACATGTGAAATGGGACTAAGAGCCCCAAATCAGAAGGGGGTTGCAAAGATCGTATGGGCGAATACATGGAAGCTTCTAGAACAGTATCTGGAACCAATGATGAGCTTCCAGTTAGCTGTTGTTCCTGACACTGCAGCAAGTAAAAACACTGTCCATCCTTCATTTCTTTCTGGGAGCTGAGAAGTCACAGCAGTTGGAACAGAAAGCCTACTTGTAAAGAGAGATAAATGAACCTAATCCTCTCTTGTGAGTTTACATATTGGGCACATTGACTCTTAAAAGACAACTCTTAGTCAGTTTGGCTTTGGTTACAGTGAAAATTGGACCCATACAACCTCAGCGTTAATGAAAGTTTCATGGTAAAAGCCAAAGGAACAGTCATTTTTAGAAAGTGGTGGTCCAAACCCTAACGGTGATCTGGCTGCAGGCTGACCCGTGTGCGTGGAGTGCGTGGAGAGAGGAACATGGACCCGTAACAACAAGGGTGATCCGTAGAAGGACCATAGTGAGGTTGGGGGGGCCTTAGTCATAGGCCCCAGTGGGGCGAGGGGAACGTGGGTCAGATCTCCAACTGACCTGCTGAAGATCAGAATCACCACCACATGGTCACGAAAATCTTCCTGTTTAGGCCTACTGGGACCTAGTTACAGTGTCTCAGAACTGTTAATTACTCTTAATTCCATAATACCCCAGTGGGGCGAGGGGAACGTGGGTCAGATCTCCAACTGACTGCTGAAGATCAGAATCACCACCACATGGTCACGAAAATCTTCCTATTTAGGCCTACTGGGACCTAGTTACAGTGTCTCAGAACTGTTAATTACTCTTAATTCCATAATATCCAATACCCATGTCCTGTGTGCCAAAGGCTTGTAAGAATAATGTGTGTTTTCCTTATGGTATAGACCATTGCATAAAAAATCATCACAGTCCTTGTTATGACAGGCCCAGACCCCTGAGACTTGTTGGACCCTAATGCTTCACAGGGCAGCAGTTCATAGCATTTAGTCTTGTAGGGCTCACCTGTGTTCAAGTCAGTTCGGCTCTTTCTGGTCGTCATGATAATCAAAGCTGCAACATGCCTCGGTGTGGAAATGTTAAATGATTATAGTATAGTATTTGTAGATCAGTTTTTCTAGTAATTATGAGTATGCTTTATTGTTGTTCGTGTTTTTAACAGGCAGCTTTACATTATACTTTTAAAAACTCTAAGACCTTCTTCTTCCCTTTTTTTAAAAAAAATCCTTAAGTGAGGTCTATACCCAGTTTCACAGGTTTCTGGTTTTTGATGATGAAATTCAAATCGCTAGATGTACTGGTCTTTTTTTTTTTTTTTTTTTTTTTGCTTAAAAGCAAATCCAATTTCTTTAAAACAGAGGATGTTATTTATGGGCTAAAGGTCTTGCTAGAAAGATAGGATCATATCGACACATTTTGATAACTGTCAGCATCTATAATACCAAAGATTTATTCGCAGATGAATGAGCAAAACTTACAGCTGAGAAATGCAGTAACAACTTAAGCTAATGAATTAGGTCAGAATAAATTAGGAAAACAGTCATCAAATTCAAGTGAATTCTATTAGTGATTTCTATTACACGAATCCATACATTCACACAGGAAACAGTAGGTGCCCAGACATTCATTAGGAAAGGCTAACACTAACACTTAACATTACTTGATGTCTGCATTGCTACATAAATGAACCCTTACAGTTTTCCCTCACTCTTTTATTCTCTCAGATTGGTGTGGCATGAAATTTGGGAAATGGGGAAAAGTTTAAATATCATAACAAGGATTACCCACATTCCACAACCTGTATTTAACTGTTAATATTTTTAAAATCGATTGTCTTTCCACTATCCAAAAATAAAGTTTAAAACATACTACTCATTCAACCATTTATTTAGTCAGCACATAACCTAGTGATTATCTCTTATATACTTGGGACCAGGCAAGACATCAGGAATATAGAGATGAAGAAGGTCAGCTTTTGACCTCAAGGAACTTGTAGTTGGCAGTCCTGAAACCAGCTAATGAATCCCCTAAAGACAGGACCAGCAGAGGCGCAGTGACACAGGGAAGAGCTTGTGCTCTGCGTAAAGGTGGTTGGTGTGGGAGGGAGCAGGGAAGAGGAGGGATGGAATGACCATGCACACCTCGCAGAGCATGCACACTCATCCTGGGCGTGCCCTGCACAGTGACAGTAGTGAGGTTGGTGAGGCCAGGGCGCAGCCTGCAGATCGGGGGTGACCAGTGATGAATGCGAGCAGGAAGGTAGAGCTACTGTGGGAAGGGCCAGGTAGCCCGTGCTAAGACCTGCAGAGTTTATCCTACAGCTGTAGGGAGGCCGGGCCCCGTGGCAAGTGGTGACTGCCATTTCTGTGTGGCCAGACCTTCCTTGTTTATGTTGATCATAAGGAGACAGACATTTCAGGACACGTGACAGAGACTGGCCAGAGGGGCTCATTCACTGTCTTTTATCTCCCTGTAAAATGCAACACTGAGTAAATCTTGGATGTTATCCCCTTCTCTGCTTGCTCACCGTCCCTGGGAATATTCAGTCACATGATTAGCCAGCACCCCAGGGCTGTCCAGTCCAGCGAGGGGGTCTGATGATGTAGACAGTCCACCTAAGTCTAGCTGAGCCTCTCTCTGCAAAACTCTTGGACCATTTCAGAGTCTTCTGGGTGGACAGGGAGAAGTATTCTAACTCTTCCTCCTGTTTCATGGCAGAAATTATGGACACATACCAGCATCCCAAGGACTACTCTCACGTCATTTGGAATGGGGAGGGGCAGAATTATTTTTTCCTTTTCTTTACTAAAATCTAAAAAAATAAAACAAACCTCATTTCCAGGAAAGTCAAGCTTGTCAAAGGAAGTTTTCCAATTTTATAGGTAGTCTTTATTTGCTGCAAAGGCACATCAATCTTCTCAGTACCTTACTTAAAATCGATCTCCAGTAGACACAATCTGTCATTCCCCCACAGAAGAAAAAACAAAAATGGCACGTGAGTGTCGGACCCTCTGGAGAGCTGAGAGTGTCTCAGAGAAAAGGAGTATTGTTTACTCTCCATTTTAGAGATAAATAAACAGGCTGCAAGACAACAGTGGTCATGGGACATGTAAGTGTGTAGGGCTAGGAAGTGCCCAGTTGGGGTCAAACCCAGGTGGTCAATCTTTTCTGCTACACCTACTGCCCCCATCCCAGGTGGCTGACCCATGAGGCCAGAAGCCACATCTGTTAGCAGTGGACCAGGGTGGGCAGACGCCCAGCCAGGAAGATGAGATGAGGGACCCACCCCAAGCTCCATCAGGGGAGCCATTGCCTTGGGGCTGCCCCAAAGGCCAGGGAAGACTGGAGCAGCTTCCTCATTTCAGTGTCCCACCTGATGGACATTCCCATAGTGGGAAGAAAGGCTTCCCCACAAGTTTTGCTATTGTTGCTGTTAAGTTTAAACACCACTGCTGTAGGTCAAAATCACAACCTCCATCTAAAGGGTTCGCGGAGCTAAATCCCAGCAGACCTTTCAGGGTAGAATGGACAGGGTTGGATGAGGATGTGAGCAAGATGAGTTAGGGTTTAAACTTCCAATGTGGAGCGTAGCCGAGGGTTCACGATGGTGTTAAGAAAGACCGACTATCAGAAGAAGAGTTAATCTGTGGGGGTGGGAGGATGCCAGGCATTTTCTCAGGTCATTCACATGGAAACGTCCAGATACCCAGTCATCATGAAGCCACAAGAACATCAACAGGAACGCCTCTCCTTTTGAAGGTCTACATATGTTGAGCCTGTTTGGTGGACACGTTCAATTCTTTCTTGCATATTAGCCTCCATGATCTGTTCTGTCCATACAGAAATGGTACTTTTAGGCTTTTCAGCAGAGAGAATAGTCCCCAGACTTAGAAACATGGCCTTAATGTTGAAATACTAAATTTACTGTTCAAATGTTCTCATTGTTTAGAAAATAAATTAGGGGAGCCTGGGTGGCCCAGTCGGTGAAGCATCTGCCTTCTGCTCGGGTCATGATCCCCGGGTCCTGGGGTCGAGCCCCATGTCAGGGTCCCTGCTCAGTGGGGAGTCTGCTTCTCCCTCTCTCTTTGCCTGCCACTCCCCTTGCTTGTGACCTCTCTCTATCAAATAAATCTTTAAAAAAAAAAAGAAATTAGAATGTTTGATGATTTTTTGGGCAGTATACCTAACACACACCCATTTCTGAGCTTACGGATTTTGAAGTCTTTTTTTTTTAATACAATAAGCTTAAACAAATTTCCATTAATCCTCTTATTGGTTACGTTTGTTTTAAATTAACTTACTTGTTTTAGAACCCAAATTGAGATTTTTTTTCTCCATATTTGGAAAGGATCCATCTGCCAATTTATATAGGCTTTGACATATATAAATTGTCATGAGAATCTCTGATTTATTCAGTGACCAGTCACAATTTGATAGTCTACTCTAGACTTTTTTTTTCTTTTTTCCGTTTGGCTTTGGTATTAGGCTGTATTTTAAAGGATACCAGCTCGAAGAGGTTGTCATAACGATAAATAAAGCCACGATTACTTGAACAAGTACGCTGTACCTAGGCAATAGCCTGGCCATTTAGAAAGCCTGAGTGGAACCACTTCACACTCTGTTGACAATTGGAACAATTCAAACATTCTTGACTTAAATGCTATTTCTAAACCTCTTTCCCCTAACGGAAAGACCCGCTATTTCTTTTGCTCTGATCGTCTCTACCTGAAAAATTTAAACTGTGAGAAGGAGCCATATCTCTCTGTCTTTTTTTTTCCCCCATCTGAAAAGTGTCTGTCTGTTAGAGCTGCTTGTGAATTCCCCACGGCTGGGTGCCGGGGGTAGCTTTAAATTGCTGAGTCAGTGGGCGATGGACCCAGGTGGAGCCAGCAATGGTAGGGTTCCAGGGGTGACTGACGGGGGCGGAGCTAGAATTTACAAATAGGAAGGGTTTGGGAGACGGTAGGGGAGAGGGAGTCATAGGGAAGCTGCACCTGTTTTACTTAATCGTTACACTTATTTGGGGGTTAGGATCCAGGGCACGGATGGGTGTTTTGGAGGCCTTGCTGCCCAAAGCCCCTCCCCCCGTCCCCAGGCCCTGGCTGTGCTGCTCCGCCCACCCTCTCTGAGAGGCCTCGCTTGCTCCAGCACCTGCCCTCCCACTCAGGGCCGGCCCTTGGGGGCTTGGAGTCTCACGGGAAGAAAGAATGGGCAAAGACAGTGTTTAACGGAAGCTCAAGATAATGGAATATTATTCCTTAAAATCATAAATAATGAAAGTCATTTGCATTTGTCTGAAAAATGTAAGTTTTTTAAATACATTAACCCAACAGTAAGAGAAGATGTAATGCTTCTGACTCATCTGGAAGCAAAATGTGCCTGACCTGACCTCTTTCGGTGGTGAAACCTCTTATGAATGAATGTGAAGCTATTTATAGCCTTACTTTACGTCCCACTAAGTATGAATATTCATATATCTCACCGCAGATCCTTCAGTGGATTGGATCAGACCTTGCTGTGTACGTTACGTAATGTGTGCTACTCTAAACACACGGTATCACCTTCCAAAATTTTGAAAAGGTCTGCGAGTCAGGGGATCCGATAAGGGAGGATGGACCCTCACGGTGGTTAGGGACCCCGGCACAGCCTAAGGCCTTGGCAGTGGTGGGACTAGGGCCTCATTCCAGAGTAGGCGGCGCCGGGCACCCCTGCACGATCCTGGCCAGGGGATCCGCACAGCTTCCGGGGGAGAAAGCCAGCAAAGCCGCCCCCGAACAACACACCCAACCTGCATTACAGTCACCACGGAAGCTCCTCGAATGAATTAGAATTGGCAAGTGGGTGCACCACCAGTTAATGGATGAAATAACTATCTACCATCTGGGACATCGTAAGCGAAAGAGGTGCTATCAGATTAAATTTCACTGCAAAGCAACACATTACTCCTCAGAACTTTTACTACTTGCATGTTTTGAAGCCTTTTATTCCATCTCTTTTGGCTCTCTGAAGGCTTTGTAAATTTTTTTCTGGCCAACATTTTCCATGTTTTTTCCATGTGGCTCTAACATTTTCCATGTTTTTTCCATGTGGCTCTTTTGTTATGCTTTGATACAGAAATACAAATACTTAGGTTTTTTAGAAACTTATTTGTACCGCACATGTTTACTCGATACTTATCTGTCAGACTCTGTTCTGAAATGGATGCTGCAGGTACAACTATAAACAGTGAGCTGTCCCTGCCCTCAGAGCACTTCCACTCTGGTGGTGAAAAATGGATGGAAAATTAATAAAGAAGTGAATATGCAGTAAATGAGACAGTGGGTGCTCTGAGACCCACTAACACAGGTCACAGAGGGGTGGAAGGGTGTCTCTGTGTTATATGGAGTGGGCACAGGTCTTGGGAATGTAGACCCAAAGGAACAGGGATGAACAGCCATGTGAATACTGGGAGAGGAACGTTCCAGGCAGAGTGAAGACAAATGCAAATGTCCTGGGGTAGACGCCAGCTCTGGGTGTGGTTTGCACAGACAGCAGTGAATCTTGCATGGCCAGAGCAGACCGAATGAGACTTTCTGAAGATGGGCAACCGGAAGGTAGCAGGGTGGCAGGTTTGAGGGCCTTGCTGGACTGGGTAGGGGACTCAGCTTGTCCTCTAAATGGCATGAGAAGGGATTGAAAGGTTTGAAGCAAGGGAGTTCCAGAGGACTGGAGGAACTCGTGTGTGGAGAATGGTCCATGGATGGAATGAAGGTGACCACACTGTCATCCAGGCCAGAGTCAGCCGAGGGGCGGTCGGCGAGCAGCTGCCGTGTGAGATAAACAGCAGAGTCACAGATGGCACCGAGGGATTTGACGTGAGACACTAGACCATTGGGGTGTCCAGCTAGTGAGATAAAGAGGGCTGAGGGAGGAGCAGGCTGGAGGTTCAGTATCCGAGCAGGAACAAGAGGCTGCCAGAAGGATATTCCCACACAGCGTTCAGAGCGCGTCAGGACTGACCCTCGCGGCGCACAGGGGTCTGTGAGGCCCGGGGACTGGGCGCCGTCGAAGGGAGTGAGCACCGAGCAAAGGCAAGGCCTGCGGCCCAGGCCTGGGGGTGTGGGGGAGCCAGCAGAAGGGGACGGCTGGTCTGGACATGAGAAGACCGCCCCGGGAAAGTGAGGCGCTTGACCCCTTCCCACGTCTATTCTCTTCTCTTTCCTGGGCAAACTCATTCTTTAAAAGAACAGCCTAGACTCACCTGACTTGCCGATCCCCAAGTTTTCTTGCAGAGCATCATCCATTTGTCCTCCATCGGCACAGAAATCTCCTTCTAGGTTTTATTTCATCCTATTTCTTCCTCTGCGGTGTTTTGATGTTGTTCTTACTGAAGAATCAACCCCTCCTTTCAAGTATCCTAAAGGCCCTAAGAATCCACAGCCTTACTGCTCCGAACTGAGGTGCTGCGGGGGTCTCTCTGACTCCCCACCTCGCCCTGGCGCCTGGGCACTTACCCCATACGGTCCCCCCACGGCAGGCTTCTGGAACGCCAGCGGGACCCTGTGATTACGCTGCACCAAGGCTTGGCAACCCTTGCTTCTTGAATCAAAACCAGATCGCCTCCTTGTCGCTCAGCAGTGCCCTCCATCCACTGTCCTCTAATTAAATGTGATCTGTCAGTAGCAGCAGCGCCGAAGCACCTTCTGAGGCCTGGCGATGGCCCAGGTGCTGCCGTTCACCTACATAGGTTGTCTTATTTCACTGTTGCAGCAGCTCTGGGGAGGTTCTTACTGCTCTCCCCCGCTCCTTGCGCTCTCACTAGGCGCACTCAGTACCTGGATGGACTGAGCTAACAGATCGCTGTCCAAACTCACTATTGAATCTCTCATTATCCATACTCACCACCTGAATAAATTCAGAGAGCAAGCAGCCCTTGGACCATCCACTCTTGCCAGAAGAGAAACAGAGGCTGAGAGACCATCCGTACCTTGTCAAGGTCCCACACCCACTGACAATGGAGCCCCAGACCTGGTCTTGTCAGTCACACCCTGCATGGCCTCATCCTGCCCATGCCATGTCAGCCTTCCTACCGGGGCTCTTATCATATTACCCCCGCCTCCCCTCTTGTTCATGGACATTCCCTCCTCTGCCTCCTTCCCATCTAGCTCAGCACCCCTGCGCCCGACACTTTCTGTCTAGTCCACACTTGACATTGTTCTGTAACCTCAGCAATACACTGACCTTCCAGAAGGCACAGACAATACTGCACTAAGCTGTCAGGACAACTTAGACAAATAGAAGTGTCAGCCACAACACCATTCACCCTCCCCTTCCCGCGACTGCTGGTCTGTCCATGCTCGCGATTGTCTGACAAGTGGACATTGTGGTTTCAGGTACACTGAGTTCGTATTCTTTGTAAGGTATGAGAATGTCGATTCTGCTGATGATGTTCTGCTCACAGTGGGATCTAAGCAAATGTCCCTTATTATTCAAGGGGACCAAGATGTAAATCCATCTGGGCACTTACAGGATTTATGCTGTTCAATGTGTCAAATCATGACATAATTTTATTTCTGTTATAGGCATCCGATGTCTGCCTCTTTGAGGAATCTCTTAATTCTTTTCCTTGAGCCAAGCACAATATAGAGACACTGTAGGTATATCACCCTTGCCTGTCGAACTCAACAAACATGTGTAAGCATGTGCTATATGGAGGTTGCTGTACTGGGCACACCCTGAGATCCCAGGGACTCACCCCCAAATTGCCTTGAGTCCTTGGTCGTTTCTTTTTCTTTGTCCACTGAAGTGGGCCTGGAATCTTCTAGACAGAAGGAGTTAATAAGCCCAGGAATGAATGGTCACACATAGAATTTTAACGTGCAGGACCTGGACAACATAAGGGGTTAAAATAGAGACCACTTGACCAAGAGCTCCTGGCTCTTGACATTTGCATCTTTCGCTTTATCATGAAACGGTACTGATACTTGTGTTAGCCTGTCACATCACCTTCTTGGTGAATTTTTCTCTGTCTTCTACTTCTTAGTGATGAGACATTTGTTACGTTTGAGGAAGTACACAGAGGCCTATTATTCCATAGATCCCCAAGTTCCACCTCTGACAATTGTTTGTAGCAATAAAGACATCCTGTGATTTGTAAAATTTGTACCCATAGTAATTAAAAATCTGACCTTTATCTAAATCCTGTTGCAGAGGCACTTTTGAATTCCTCTAAAGTATACTCTCCAGCTGTTATTGTTGTCAGAGACATGTTTCCACTGGTTGGCTTTCCAAGGATGATTTCTGGTTTTAAATGATTAACTTTGTGGCCGTCTTGTAAGTCACTTGACTCAGGGGTGATAATTGCAGTTGAAAGAACAGCAAAGGGGAGCTGTTTTCTCTTTATTGAAAGGTGATTGCTGGTGTAATAATTGACCAACTCTACCAATTAATGGAACATGGCTGGTGAACAATGCCATTATGCTTTTGATTACAGCGATCTCAGAATGAAATTGCATTTCTGAGGAAAATACAGTTTGGTATACACATTTCCTTTTATGGATGGAGCTTATCACTCAGGGTAAATGGAAATGAAAAAACTCTGTGATGTGGCCAAAATTTGCATGACACCCTTTTTTTAAAATGTGAATAGCTTCAGCTGGCATACAGTTTTAACTCGTGCCTCCTGATAGATGGAAAACCAATTTATTTTTAATGGCAAGTCAAGTCGTGTCAAGAAACAGGAAGAAGAAGAAGGCTTATTCCCAGCCCTCAAACTGGCACCTTGTTAAGAATTTGGTTGTTGAAATGTCAAAAGTTTTGGGGTGGAGTTTTACCTCCTCAGAAAAAATACAACAGGTAATTGAGGGATTTAAAAAATTAATAAGCTGGAGCATGAGGTTTGGAAGTAGAACTACCATATGTGGCTATTAGATGCCAGTGGTAGGAAGAGCCCATTCATTCAGGCCTTGAGTGCTCTTCCAAAGACGTGGGGCTGTGTTCCAGGAGAAATGGGAAGCCACTGGGGAATTTTAAAGATGTTTCTTCATTGTATTTGCCTTTTACAAGATAGGTATGGCTGCTGCATGGAAGAGGGTCTAACTGGAGGCCAACCAGAAAGAAGTCTGTCCAGGAATCTATGTGAGAAGTGGTGGCATGGACATTCTAGAACTAGGAGGTCTCAGAGATGAATTTACCGGGCAATTTATATCTGATGAGATGGAGAGAAGAGAGAGAAGATCATGTTCAGGAGTCTCGATTTAGCAATTGAACAGATCATGATGCCCTTGGCTTAAAATTGGGCAGGCTGGAAGTATGGAGAACCATCATGAACTCAACTCTGGACTGAATTTGTAGTGCCAAAAGATGTCCAAGTAGAAATGTCAAGTGGACTTCGACATATGGGTTGGTGAGTCAGTAAGCAAATACTTATTTAGAACCTACCAGTGCCAAGAACTCTCAAGAGTCCCTGTCTTCAATTAACTTGCATTACCATTTGCCTCTTTTATTTGACACTAAAACAGTATTTCATGATTCTCTTAGAATATCATGTCAGCTTCCTGGTAAATCTGAGAGCCAAGAGGGAAAAGACATACAAAATAAACATGCAAACAAGTTAATAAGATAATTTGAGATGCTAATAGGTATTTGGGCACTTTGGCTGAGGGTGACCAAGAATTGAGGAATGGGTGCTACCTTCCCAGGGGAAAGGCCTTTTGGGAAAGGCCTCCGTGTCCCTTGCCAGGATGTGGAGTTCAGATGAGTGATGTGAACTAGACATACACATGAGGAGCCATCGTTGTTGACACGGTCGCTGAAAGCCTGGCCATTGGATTGCGGAGCATGGTGCACTTCATGGTACCTCAGATTCCCTACAAGCGCTTGGCAGGCCTCCCCCAGGGTCCAGGTAGAACAACTCAGGGTGGTTGGCGGTGCTGTGGAGAGAGCCCCTTTCCTGGAGTGTCAGTTTGTGAAGCCAGATAACAAAAATGCTGCTGCCGAGTTCCAGACGAGGGCTGACAACCCAGGACAAACCAGCCCACACATAATGAGAACAGTGGTCCAAGGGCAAGCAAGCAGGGTCTGAAACGGGGGCCAGGGAACTGGGACAGCCACAGTTGAATGGAAGAAAAGAATCTGGGAAACTTCTAGAGATGGCTCCAGAGGTGAGGCAGGGACTCAGGGTACTGACTCTCCACACCTCACTACCATCTCCGAGTATTGTGCTCATTTGCTCATTGAGAGAATATTTGAAGAACAGGTCTCCTTTCAAAATGTCGTCTGCTCACAGTTTACAATTTTGAAGTTTGAAAATATTTGAAGTGGGAAAACAAGCTCCAAAAGCTATCTGAGCTGCCACAGCAGTTCTTGGAGACCACGGTCTACCTCTTCTCATGTCTCCTGACTAGAAAGCTGTGACAGACAGAGCTTAGTCTGGAGGCAACCAGGCAGATGCCCTGCCACTTTCTGATTTATGCCACACCTAGAAATCAGAAAGTGTGACTGAAATATTTATGCATGTGAGTGAGCGAGTGAGTGTGTAGGGGGTGGTCTGTGTGGTGGGTCTGAACCGAGAGCCATCAACGTGTGCGAACTCACTTCACTCTCTATAACTTTTCTTCAGGAAGATGCTATTTTCACTCAGCAGCAGGCGAACTAAATCCAGGCCTTTGAGGAAACTCAGTTTAATTATTTTTGAGCCACTTCCAGTTGAAAACTTGGTCTCTTTTTGATACTATCCGGTCGCCTCAATATCCGCATCACCTCGGACACTGTCTGCAGTTCAGAGCCTTTCCTCTCTGTCACCCTGCAGAGCGTAGCCCTGGGTGGCGTGAGCCGCATGCAGGGGACAGTGTCTCGCCCTGTTTTCCTCCTTCGGTGCCTGAGCGCTGGCCTGTGAGGAGGGTGGCGGGGCCCTGGGTGAGCCCCACCTGCGTGCTGCTGTGCGTTGGTGGCGGCGAGGTGCCTGCCGGGACTGTGGCTCTGCCTGCGCCTGGCCTCACCCTCCTGGTCATCCTGAGCAGCACGGGTGTGGGCGCCGCAGGCCCGACTCACCTCACCCTGTCACCCTCTCAGGCCGGCACCCTACTCCCTTCAGAGCAGGGATCCCTCCCTGGGGTGTAGTGAGCCACCCAGCGGCCTTCACTGGCCTTCCCTGTGCGCACAGGAAGGTTCCATGTCCCAGCCAGGCTCCGGTGTCTCGGCGAGCTGCCCACTGTGCCCCTTGTCCTCTCCGGCTTCCACATGGGACAGCGCTCTTCTGACGGGGCCTGGCCTTTTCCTTGTCGGCGTCAGGAGAAGCAATAAAAAATAAATAAAATTAAATAAAATTAAAATAAATAAAATAAAATAAAATAAAATAAATAAAAAGACACCTTTCTCTGAGGCTTCCTAAAACAGCTGTCAGAAAGGTCTTCAGGGGCTACCACTTCCAAGGTCACAGACCAGAAAGGAAAGCAGGGAAAGTAGCTAGAGTCTAAGCACTGGCCTTTCGTGACTTGTTCCTTTGTTCCGTATCCTTCCCTCTGTCAGTAGGGAGGGAGCCTCCCTTCCTCCTGACTAGTGGTCACCTTCCTGTGCCTCCCCCCATCTCCCTCCCTTCCCCCCAGCCTGGAAGGGGCATTTGCTCCCCTTCCCCCTGAGCCATCATAGCTGAAGGGCTTCAGGGTCAGGTGATTGAGTGTTTGTCCGAATTGTGTCACATACAAATAGCATAAACTGGCAGATCTGCACACTTATATAAGCAGGACCTGCCCAAAGGGAAAATAATGGAATTACGTTTAACAAAAATGTCTCTTCGGATATAAAAAAAAAAAAAATGAATTTTTTGTGATTTTTTTTCTCCTTGTTATTTTATCTGCATCTGAATCACTTATCTAAGTAATGTTTCAAACAGTCAGATAACAGGTATTTAATAGGGTCTTGTTATGTGCCACACGATATGGCCCCGGAGTGTCCCTGTGCGGTTTTTCTCTACAGATTTCAGGCTGGCTGACACATTTATGAGTGGCGTTGGACCCTTGGGAGTCTTCAGTGACACTGAGGAGTGCATCGTCAAGTGCAGATTCTGGTCTTCTGAGTCTTACATCAAATATGCATTCCTAACAGACAACAGACTCAGACTGGAGTCACTAGACAGGACTTTATGGTAATATAGCGATGTGTGTCTCCATCGCGTGGGAAGCGTGAGCTGCTTGTTCCTGTATGGCTAGAAAGGATGTTGCAGGCCACAGAGAGAGGCTCTAGAGGAGATGCATGAAATTCATGGCCTGGGCCAGAATGGTCTTACTGGGACTATTCCAGAGGCATGGGGGATAGAGAGGATGGCATTGATGGTGGCGGTTTGGCTGGCAGAGCTCCGTGAGGGCCCAGCCCTGGCTGGTGTACATTGTCTGTGCCAAACAGCTCGGAGGTGACAAGGGCCTCTCTTCTCATAATAAGTCGGCACTGATGTCTGATGAAGTGCGGCGTGAATATGGTTTTAGCAAAGGATTGATGCTTAACATTGGGCAGACTTAATGCTTGACTCTCAGATCATCTTAGTTAGGGGGCAGTTTGTAAAACTATGTGGAATTGGTATTAACAGCAAACTCAGCTTTTATAACTGGATCACCTGGGGCCTGTTGGAGGTTTCTATTCAAGTTTGCTACCGCCTCTTTTAAGAGCTGTTTTGTTTAAATTCTAGCATGCAGTAAGTAATTTACCAAATCACAGGTAATTCGCATCATATTCTCCATCAGCACCTTATGTAATGTTTTACTTTTTGGTATCTATATAAATGAAGTACTTCTTACCTTCTACTTTAATGCTATTTGTTTAAAACTATAATAATAGGTAACTTGTAAATATCAGTAATCCCTCTGTCACTGTACACTGTTATATCTCAAAACCTGAACTGTAGTTGGAGAGTGTAATGATAAAACTAGAAAAATATTGAAAGCACCATAAACCTCTAGATGAAAAGATTTTCTTATATAAATATGATGGTATATTCTACTCGATAGACCTTCATTCATGATTGATAATTCAGTGATTATATCATATCCCCTCTACCCAGAAGGGCATTAAATGATGGCATTCCAAGTACCTTCCGAGGCCGACTTTTCCTACCATAGCTCGACTTGCATTTTCGTCTGACGTTGATACATTAGTCCTGTCTGTCACTACCATGGCTTTCTTGGATATAAATGACCCTGTCCTTAGATATATGTGTATAACAAAAACACATTTCCTGATGAATCTGATGCTGCCCCTGTTTCGTGCTCTGAGTGATGGAGATGCTCTGGGGTAGATGTCTGCATAAATTAAAACGCTACACCACGAAACCCTACCAGTCAGTCAGATTGATTGTGCCAAAAGAACAAGTTGACTCTGGGTAGGATAATAAAATGAGGGATGAAAACGATTTGTAAATTGGTTGGAAAAGCTGCAGAGTGTCATGAATTCTGCACTTAAGAAACATCAGAATGTGCAAACGCGTGGTGATGAATGTCTTTATGTGAGACCCGGATGACTATTGTATGGCTTTTATCAAATCCGTGTTAGATGATGGATGGACGGATTACCTTTTGTTTCCACGTGTGGGCTGCAATGCAGGGCTCTTGGTAAATGAATGTGTGATTTATACAAGAAACCGTACATGGAGACATCTGAAACCTCTTTTGGCAAGAAACTCTTTTCAGTGTTTGATTTAGAAATGAACTTTTAAAAGCCGTCCTGACTTGGGAAGTACTGAGAGTTTCTTAATAGTAACCAAAAGGCTGTCCTGTGTGATGGTTGTCCTTTGTGCAAGGCTTTACCAACCTGTCGGCTCTTCCAGGGCAAGGCTATGGGTCAAGCATTCTTAGACTCCTCCCAGCCATGGGACAGAAAATGGGCACTTGATAAAGGTATGTCAAATGATCCCTAAAGATATCCAAATAGAAATGCCTAAATGGCTGAAGAATGGTACTTCTCAAAATATGCTTTGTGTCAGAATTACTTGACAGCCTTGGAAAATACAGATCCTGGGCACCTACCCTCAGGGACTTGCATAGAACGTAGGAACCGGCGAGTTACCAACCACCTGGGTTACTCTGCTGTCTATTGTCCCCACCACACTTGGAGAAGTCATTTCAGAGTTAAAGGCAAGCTGACCCCTCATCCCCACTGGGACCAATTAGAGCTCCGGTAATTAGTTGGAGGGCAGACAGAGACATCCAAGTTGATAAAATGCCTTTGATTTCCCCATGTTGACCCTGCTCAGTAGAACCTAAAGAGTACATTCCAAACACAGACATTAAGTATCACACCATTAAATCTTAGATGTATATGTCTTAATTAAAGTTAAGCCCCTCTTCTTAAAGATAAGCATTAGATTTCCCTGTAATGAAGCAGTCTGAATCCATGGCTTGTCTTCAATGTAATCTGTTGGGGTAAAGCACTGAGCCATATGAAAATGTAACAAAAATGCAGATTATAAGGGTCATGAAGGAAATTTTAATGTGATGAAGATACTATATAATAAGTTCAAGGTAGTAAACAAACACAAAATATAGCATACTCTTAGAAATGGCCAATGGTCATTGAAAAGAGCCAGTTGAAGGATGTTTTGAACTAAGGTGGCCGGGAAGCTGGAACACACATCCCCCTTCATTGAGAGAGGAATTGTATAAAGCACATAGAAATACCATGCTGGGCCATTCAGGTACTGAGTAAATAAACATACCTCCAATCATACATGTCTGGAAGAATATTCCTGCTCATAAAATAAAACTTAAGACCTCTGTCTTTAGTCTGTCATCTGAGTCATTTCATTCTCTCTCTTGTTACAAAATTCTAAAAAATAGTGAAAAATCATCCCACAGGTTCGTGACATAAACGAGCCATACGTTGTACTCAAGGATTCCACGAGGCGGGGATCCATGATGGGTAGAATGGCTTGTCCCATTTCCACAACATCTGGGTCCTCGTCCTGAAAGAACTTGAAGGTTGGGATAACCCAGCCCCTGGGAGCTGATGTGGTGTGAAGGCATCTTCACAGGAGGTCCTGGCTGAGAGCTGGGACACCTGTGGTGGCCCCTCCATATGACCTAGGCTTCCCCACCGTGTAGTGGCTGAGCTCCATGATGGAGTCTTTCAGGGTAATGAGGCGAAAGTGTGGGCCTTGTTTGTAACCTTAGCCTCAGAAGTCATAGAGCTACATCAACTCTCTATATCTTATAGGTTAAGTCTGTCACAAGGTTCTTCCTGGGTGCATGTCCCACAGCCCAAAGGAGGAGTGTCACCATGACATTGTGAGATGAGCATTAGAAATAAGAAATACCATGGCAGCCATCTTGGGGAAAGTCCCTTCTCAGATGATACAGATCTGCGAACTATGTTTCTAAACCATTCTGAACCTCATTTACATATGCAGCTTATAGAAATGTATGCCGCATGCCTTGTAGCCCCAGGGTAAAATAAACTGGTAGAGTTAGCTCTTGAACAGTGTAAGGCCTAAGAGTGCCAACCCCCTACACAGTTGAAAATCTACATATAGCATTTGACTCCCCCACAACTTAACTACTAATAGCCCACTGTTGACCAGAAACCTCATCAATAACATAAACCGTCAATTAACCCGTGTTTCGTTTGCTCTGTGTTATAGACTGTATCCATACAGTAAAGTAACCTAGAGAAAAGGAAAAGTTATAAAGAAAATCCTAAGGAAGAGAAAATACCTTTGTATCATTCTACAAACAACAGCAATAACAACAAAATAAACACAGATAAGTGGACCCACGCATTCAAACCCGTGTTGTTTAAGAGTCAACTGCACTTCTTTTATTTTGTGTACACTTGGATGGCAAATAGAGAAGCAAACATCACTCCACATTTTCTTTAGGCCAGAGAAAATGTTCTTTCTTTTTTGTCGTTGTTGTTCTTACTTTTTTAAGTGTGATTTGAGCATCGTATCGTGACAAAAGTGAGTGAGTTGAGTGCCACTGGTTGAAGCAAGTCTGACCAGTTAGTAGAGGCACACCCAGGACCCAGGCCAGGCGAGGTGACAGCAGAGCACATGGCGAATGCCACCTCCATAAGGAGACCAGGAAATGAGTCACGGTCAGTCTGTGCAAGTTCACTGACGTGAGTCATTGTGATCTGAAAACTTTCCTTCTAGTTTTGAGAAGGATTATCTTACTATTTTCCACCATTTTCTCAGGTTAGAACCAGTTTCGGGGCACTTGACAAATCTTGTAATTCTTTGTGTTATTATCTTACAGCAATTAAACTCATAATTATAGGTAGTGAATTGAGCTACTTGCAAACTCACAGCTAATATGGCTTTAAGAATCCCTGAAGAAGGTCTTGTATGTGGCTAAGGTCATATAGAAAGAGTGAAATTTAATTTTTAAGCTGATTGCTGTTTTCCAGGGAGATAATACCCTTGATAGTTTTGCATACTTTGGATGATCTTCCACGTTCTGAGATGGTTCTGTGCATAGGCTTTTGGCTCTAGGATATTCTGACACACTATGAAATGTCTCCTAGACTGAGCTTGAATGCTGGTTTCGTACAATGACTGATGTCTTTGATCTACTACAGACACCTGAACCTACGCTTGAAATGCAAATAATAGGTTTCATGCAGTGAATTAAAAAGACAGACAGAAGCCATCACTATCTCAAGAATGAACTTGCACATCACAGTTAAGACAGAAGGCTGGGGATGGGGTGATTTACTATAGCTACTCTTAATTCTTAGTACAGAACAACAGTGCTTAATTATATGGTGATCCGCATTGATAATTGCAACCTAAAGGGCCGACCTATGGACAATTGCTGGAAAGTCAACCGGCTATTCCTTGACCCTATAAACGTGAACTTAAGTCAATGTTTGTTCTCTCCCCCAGTGCTTCATTAAACCCTGATGGACACGGACCTTTGCCCCATATATTGATCATTTATATCCCGAGATAATGGGCAGAAGTGCTATATATTCATCGGATCCTCCTGATGGAGCAAAGCCTTGTCCACATTTTACTGAGCTGCTTGACTTTAAGGTTGTGTCACAGTTTCACAGTATGAGAATGCATTTTGTGCATTCTGTGTGAGTTTAAAAAAACAGTAATAAGACAAAACGACAACTACCTTTGACCATTGTCCTTGAAACAAGACCATGTGGGGCTCTCAGGACATGAGACCATGGACTGGAGAAGCAAATTTGCCTTGTCTCTCCACCTGATAACCCTTAGTGTGATGGAGGTCAGGAACACTTCAGAATTCAGCATTTCCACCCATGCTGAGCATCATATGGGTAATAAAAGCCCAAGTAAACAACAGGAGGAAAAAAGAACGCTTATTGAATCGATTTTATTCCAGCAGTCACATAACATATTAAATTTCTTAGAAGCATGAAAATATCAAGATCTTTATTGCTCAATTTAATTATGCTCTTTGCATGCTAACTCTTACTTTTTAAAAAAGAAATGATCCAAAAGGATTAAAATTAAAACATAATTTTTTCCTAATGCCAAAAGCATTTCTGTGACACGATGTGCTTAACACTGAAGAAAATAAATAAGACGGAATTATGTTCCAAAATAGAAAGATTTAGAACATTAGCAAACTTCCTCAGTTAGATGGCTAATACGTTCTTCTAAATGGTATTTTGAGAATACTTGTATCAGCACAGCCCGAATCGGAACGTTTCTCCTATTTATATTGACTGAAAATATTGAAAAGGAATATATTCTCTCTATCTGGGCCCATCTTGATGTAGTTTTAAACACAGGCAATTTGTGCTGGCGTAAGGATTTAATTGACTGGATCGTCATGTTGGCGCCTGCCATCTCTGCTCATTTTGCCCTGTTTTTAAATATGCATTGATTATGCACACACTGCAACCAAAGTCTGATCAGAGCCCTCGCCCTGACTGACAACCACCGTTGGGTGAGTCTGAGCAGACGACCCTGCGTGTTCATGAGCTACTGTTACTGACACCTCCTCTGCCCGACATGGTGCTCGGGCCCTATCTCCCCTTTGTCGTCTTTTGTATGTTCTACACAATGTTTAGAATATACAGTTGGAAATGATATTTAAAAGGCTATGACTGGAATCCTTCCTATGGAAGTTAAGTGAATCACCCTGTACTACGCAGCTAGTTGGTGGCAAGTGTGGGGCACCAGTCTATACCACAACTATAACGCCAATTTCTACTGCACTACATGAACTAATTCAGCCAGTTTTCCTCTTACATTCATGGAGAAACACATCGATATTCAATGTCTCATATTTCTACTTGATTGTCACTGGTCTCATCATACTTCAGAACAAATGTACCTATTTTATCAGAAAAAAAAATTGGAAACTGACTAATGTACTTACTTTCCTAGAGGGGCAAAACAAATTGAGTATAGATTTCAGAAAAGTGCCAGGATTTCAGAACAATAATGGAAAAGTCAGTATAAACTTTAGAAGACCAGACCTTCAGGAGTCTGAAGGTCCCAGGCTCAAGATCCCAGTCACATTTGTGGATTCCAACTCCCATATTCTGGCCATGCTCACCCCACAAGGGCCATTTGTCAGTGTATCAGTAGCTTAAGAGGTACTGTAAAGCACCAACCATCCATACAATAATCACGGGACCCACCATCCTTCCTCCCTACCACCACCATCAACATGGCTGAGATACTATCCTTTTGTAACTTATTTTCCTTCTCAAGGCTGTTCTTCATGGGCATACAGGCATGATTTCATCTGTGTAATGATTTGAAGTGGGGTACAGTGTTATTTTTCTGACCTTACACACCATGCCCATGTAATCCAAAGTGATAGTCACTTCATTATGATTTCATTAATGAATTTTGGGAGGTTTTAATTAGACAATAATTCCATGTGCACATACAACTAGGAAATTAACAACCCACATGAAGTAAATTGAGTGAAAACAGTTAATAGTTGGATGAGAATAAAGTAAAACTAATCAAACCACTTTATAGGATTATGCATTATATAGTAAGACTTTAATGAGAATTTCCATTTTACAAAGTTGTAAGTTGAATGTTTTGAAATGATTCCTATAATAACTACAGTGATTTTTAGGAATTCAGAAATTCAGTAATGTCATCACTTATCCCAAAAAACAAATAAGACCAAAAATTCAAACCAACTTCGCTGAGCTCGCCTGAACGTACCTTTGTCAAGGAAATTTCAGATCATAAGCAACCAGTGGAGTGCTATCTGGAGGTAAAATGAAGCATCTACGTCCAAAAATGTTGCTTAGTATGTCTCCTTAACTCTTTTTTGGCTCTTTATTGAGGAAGTGAGTTTTGAGATTATTCCCTAAGCTCGTTGGTTATGCGTTCTGCACAATTACAGTGGCAGGTGGACAGAATGTGGAATCAGAATGTCTGAGTTTTAGTCCCTGCTCTGCCCATGTGTGAAGCATCTAATATTGGGCAGTTGACTTCACTTCTTTGATGTTTGTTTTGTTATCATCAGTAAAATTACATAGTAATGGAATCTAACTTACTCTACTCATTTCATGGGATGTTACAGGAGGGCTTGGGAGGACAGATTCTAAGTGTTACCCATCCTTCTGTTTCCAGTCAGGCAGCCTTAGAATTCTCTCAGCTGTAAGCAGTAGAATTCAACTAAACTGGCTTTAGCAACAGCAGCAGAATTATTCTGTGTGCCCGAGTAGGTTGGGGCAGCCCGGGTCATTGGCATGACTGGATCTGGGTCCTCAGATGATATCCTCTTGATGCCGTATATCTTTCCCTCACTCAGCTCTGCCTCCCCCTGTGTTGACTCTTCTCAAACAGACTCTCCCCTGGCGATCACAAAGATGACCACAGGCAGGTCCCAGTTTATATTCCACCAGCTTAGCCAAAATCACGTGTCCAAACCAACAGCAACCACAGAGAGTTAGAGAGACCTGATTGGCTATGCCTAGGTCAGGTTCTCACCATTGGATTTAGGAGACGGATTTAGCAGCCCCACCTGAATCAAATAAACTACAGGCAGGGAAAGATGTAGCTGCATAAAGACACTCTAGGCAGATGAAATCCACCATCTTTTCCCTGCAGGCTAGTGAGACTCCACATACACTTTCTTCCCACTTACAACCTTTCAAAAATACTCTTGTCTGAGAGGTGACTGGCTCCCATACAGCAGCAACAAGAGTAATGCCTTTGAAAATGCTGTACATTTCTTTTTTTTTACTTTTTCAGTGATCCAAGATCCATTGTTTGCGCACCACACCCAGTGCTCCATGCCATGCGTGCCCTCCTCAATACCCGCCAGCAGGCTCACTCATCTCCCTCCCCCCCCCGTAACCCTCAGTTTGTTTCTCAGGGTCCACAGTCTCTCGTGGTTCGTCTCCCCCTCCGATTTACCCCAATTCACTTTTCCCTTCCTTCTCCCAGTGTCCTCCATGTTATCCCTTATGTTCCACAAGGAAGTGAAACCATGCGATAATTGACTTTCTCTGCTTGACTTACTTCACTCAGCATCATCTCCTCCAGACCCCTCCATGTTTCTTGGTCTAACCTAGACATAAGTCCTG
Organism: Ailurus styani; assembly: GCA_002007465.1. Classification (NCBI taxonomy): domain Eukaryota; kingdom Metazoa; phylum Chordata; class Mammalia; order Carnivora; family Ailuridae; genus Ailurus; species Ailurus styani. The sequence goes on from LNAC01000025.1 coordinate 2,903,254, forward strand.
CCTCTACGGTTAGTCCCTGTTCCAACGCCTTCATCTCACACCATGTTCAATATGTTACCTCTCTGACTTTGCGTCCAACAGCCTTAATTTGGAACAGAGAATCCGGCTTTGCCAAATGTGTAAAGCTCCTGATTAGCTGACTCCTGGACATATTTCAAAGCACACAAGGAGTTAGAGCCCCTCTAAGAAATGCCATATATTTTTTCCTTTGCGCTTTTAGGTAAGTCACCTTGGAGGAAAGATTCCATCTTTTCTGCAGGACCTTACCAGTTGCTGCAAGAATAGCCATAGATGTCAATAGCTTTCTACCAGTTCCTCTGGCAGTGATGAAACGGTCTCTTGAGAGATCTTAGGCTGGCCAAAAAAAAAAAAAAAAAAAAATCATATCTACCGATGTGGCGTATTGTACACATTCAATTAATGTTAATTAAATGATATTGGAGAAAGGATATAATGCATTACAAACAACTTTATAGATAGCATTATTATTAGTGCCAGAAAATAAAGTTTATTTTTCCCTTTTGACCTTTTGCTTCTTATAGCAAAGTAAAAAGTGGGTCAGGAGAAATATTAACCTAATGAAATTGAAGGTACATAAACTCAAGATGCACATAATTTTTGAGATGAGACTAGTGTCCCTCCCTGTCTGAACTCATCAGTGCAAATTCGACAACTGAATCGTCTCAGCTCTCCAAGGATACTCGTATAACACCTTTAGAACATTCAGATCAAACAGGCTGTAGGGTACACTTTTTAATATCTATTCACTGGCCTATAATTAATACGCATTTAACTTTTTGGGTAAAGATGTCCACTTAGAATGTTTTATTTTTTCCAAAAGTAAACACTATCGAATTTGAGTTATCTGAGCTCAGCAGCATGAAGAATGCTCTGGCAGTGCATACAGAAAGTTATCAGCACCCTGCAGTCCCTCTGAAATACATCCCAAGTGACACCCGGGGCACGCTGACACCTGAGGCTAGCCACCTTCCACACTTCTACTTCTTCCAATCTGAGAGTTTCAACAGCAGCCAGTGATGTTTACTCCAGACCTGTTTTTGCTAGTTGTACTTAATATTGAACTTCTTAATTAAAAATCAAGTAAACCAATGAACCATTAATGTAAAAAGAGTTGTGTCTATGAAAAACTGAGTTGAGAGGTTTGGAAAACAGGTGTGTGCGAAAGCAATTGCTGAATTATTTGCAGGCAGAATGACTATAAAACAGAAGGAGGAAAAAAAAAAAAACAAAAACAAAATTGTAAAGCGGTTCTGCCCTAAGATTGCTTTGCCACCATCTCCACATCCTTGTTTTAGAGAAATTGAAACTTGCAAGTAGGAAAACTCATTATAAAAGAATGATGACATTGTAACATTTGCACCTATGCTTTTAAAAAATGTAAAAAGGCTTTGATCCTCGCCAAAATATTGCGGTATAAATATGTTCCTACATGTTTCTTAAAATGATAAAATGCAGACCATTAATCTACCAAATTTTTATCTGAGTAGGGAGCTTCTCTGGCCATTTTCCTCACCAGAATCTTTCATGTGGACTTTTTCCCCCAGATCTCTCCATGGCTTCCATAAGGCTTCTCTCACCCGCCTCCTGAGGTTCTGTCCTTTTTTAGAAAGCAGTGACCAGAAGAAACTTAACTGGGGTCCCCTTGGTCTTCCCTTCTTACTGTGTTCTCGTCCAGATAAGAAACCTTCCATTACACTCCGTAAACATCACAATATTTCTAGAAAGAGATCGAATTTTTTATTAAAATAAACAAGGACTGCAATCATTTTTCTGTCACTTAACCAAAGAAATGCAATAAGCAAGGCATCCAAATATCTATATCTGATTTACACTTGTATTACTTCAAGCTTAAAGGTGTACTTCATCATGACAACTCCAAATCTATTTTTTTTAATTTGATGACTTTATATTCCATATTGATTACACTCATGGACAAAACTCATTCCCTGATGGATGAAAATACTAAAACAAAAGGAACAGACAGCCAAATGACTTCAGGGTAGATTTGCAAATCAGCTTGCAAAGATTTTCTTATTTTAAGTGAGACAGACCCTTCAATTTCCATCCCATTGCATGAGATAATGTAATTCAAGCAGTAGAGGGGAGAAATCATTATTTCATGCCAGCAAGAAGTTTCCAAACTAAACTTTTGACTCAGTGATTAATTCCACACACTCAAGAGGAAAAAAAATATATATATATATATGTGAACTCTTTACAGCAACTGATAATTTCAGCATGATTGGGACATGTGTGGGCTAAAGCACCAAGTGACACTTTTCCTTTGTTACCCTCCTTCTTGCTTTGGGCTGGGGACATATTCTGAATGTCATGCAAAATATTGGATAAAACGTTTGGTGCCTTAGAAGGGGCGCAATGCCTACTTGCCAATCTGCTCACTGAGCGAAGGGGTTTTGGAACATCACTGGACATCCCCTTACTGTAAATCTGCATTGACCAAGCATGGTACCTTTTAAACTTTCTTTTCATCTCAGAACAGTGATTGTTTTTTTTCTTTCCCAGTCAACCACACTTATCTGAGAAAACTGTGTAGAATTAGCAAGGATTGGACGCCTGGGTGGCTCAGTGGGTTAAAGCCTCTGCCTTCTGCTCAGGTCATGATCTCAGGGTCCTGGGATCGAGTCCCGCATCGGGCTCTCTGCTCAGCAGGGAGCCTGCTTCCTCCTCTCTCTCTTCCTGCCTCTCTGCCTGCTTGTGATCTCTCTCTCTGTGTGTCAAATAAATAAAAAATCTAAAAAAAAAAAAAAAAGAATTAGCAAAGATTAATGGTATGAAAAGACAGCATTCCCAGGCAATCCTGGCTCCTATTTGTAAGGGTAGTCTGGGAAAGGACATGGTTATTGCCCTCGGTATCACTAACCTGGATAGTTTCCCTTGTCTTGGCACCTTTCCTCTCCCAAAATAAACCCTGATGGTTAAGGCAGTTGTGGATCCTATCAACTCAAAGCTAATGGAAAAGTAGGATCTTGTCCACTGCTGTGAGAGCGCCATTGTGTTCAGATAGAAACAGAGGTTACAGTGCCTGTTTATGGTCAGGCTGAAGAGGTAGCCTGTGATGGGGGCCAACAGCTTTATATTCTAGACCTCTTTGTCTTCCGTTTCACACCAGTTTAACCTAATTGGCACTAATAATCACATCTGTTGCTACAGCAGAGCTGAGCGTAGAATGTGTCCTACAACCATGCCCGTGCTTCCAAGTCTACGCAAAACCGAAATGCTTCATCAAGTTTAGGGGTTTTCAATTTATTCTATGTATGTTTTAGAAGCTAACGAAAAGCAAGTTTTTGAAATGTATAATGGCTTCTTTCATTATGTGAAACAAGTCTCACTGACTTTAGGACTAAAACCCCAATCAGCAAAATGATGGTGGAAGAGAACAAAATGTATTTTCATGTGACTGAAGAGAGTAAGGCTTTTGCATAATCTTACTGGGAAAGGGAGGACGTGGTAGGAAATAAACGAGATGGGCAGAAGAAGAATAAAATACCGAAAGTAATGGCTAGCCTAAGCAGGAGGTGATGTGGCCCCCAGTAGCCTGGAAGAGCTCTGGTTCTCTCTAGAGCAAAGGCCCCTGGGGGCTGTCCAGGGGTTTGAAATGAAATAGCGTGGTAGCCCGTCCACCTGACAGAGAACCTGGCCAGAATCTGTCCCCGGAGTTGCCGGAGGAGCAGAGTCAGCAGTCACCTGCCGAGCATGGTTTGCTGGGGTGGGAGGCGTGGTACGTTGTGCAAAAGCACGGCTGCCTGCGTTCCTCCCCGCCCGTCTCCTGGACCGAGCGAGACAGAGTGGCTTGTCACCGACAAAAACACCGATGGCAAATGTAGTGTCGATGCAGAACAAGGGGTGGCTGATATTGAACCCTGCTCAGCTCCTCTACACAGGAGACCTGTCCCCTCCTACATTTCATGGAGGTGCGGACCAGGTAGCCTCCAGCCCTAGCAACCAGAGCTGAGAAAGAGGAGATGGACCTGGGCACTCCGGGCCAGCCCCTGCTCGCAGATGTCTCAGCAGTAATCCCCACCCCCCGCCCTGGAGGAAGGGGCTGGGGGGTGACACAAAGGCCAGGACGCTTCCATGTGACCCTCCACGGGGAAAGGGGAAGCCAGGAAAGAGGGTGCACCCATGCGTGCACAGACACACAAGCACACACACACACACACATAGACACACACAGACATATGCACACATAAACACATGCACAAGCACACACACAGACACACTCATAGACACACAGACACACAGACATGCACACATAAACACATAGACATATGTATACATAAACACACAACCACACACACACAAAGACACAGACATACATATGCACACATAAACACACCCACAAGCACACACAGACACACAAACATATGCACACATAAACACACAACCACACACACAGACACACAGACATATGCACACATAAACACACATGCAAGCACACACACATAGACAAATAGACATGCAGACATATGAACACATAAACACACAACCACACACAGACATACAGAGATACACACATAGACACACTGACACACAGACACACACCAGTTGTCATTATCAACCCCAAAGTAAGAAACTATTTTTTGTTTCTTTCTCATCTTCAAAAATTTCTCCTCCAGTTGTAAATATATTGGTCCCTTCATTATTTAAAGGTCATTTGACTACAACATAAACTAGAAGGGGCTTTAAATTTGGAGACCAGATTTCAAGGCCAAATTCCATGACTTTCTCGCATGTGCCTTTTGGGACAAGTGACTCTCCCTGAGCCTTTGTCTCATTTATCAGATGGGAATAAATAGTACCTGTCTGGATGCATACAGCTGTTATAAAAATCAGAGGTGAATCTGAAGAGGACTGCAGGGTACAAAGGCACGGCTTCGTGGTCATTACCATGTCACGGTGGGTATCGTTCATCCTCAGACTGACAAAAAATAACTTGGCCCAAGAAGGGGGTAGAAAAACACATGCAGACATGAGAGAAAAAGGTTTAAGAGTGTAGATAAGACCAACTGTCTCTCGGCTGCCATTTTTGATGGGCGATCTTGGAGCAGGAGCCCGCTCAACCCCCCCCCACACACACTTTGTCTCTAGATTAACAGACATTTACTGGAAAACAAAGTTGAAACGCAGTCTGCTGCAGAGATGTGGGGCTAATTCCAGAACTGGCCTTTTCACACACCCTGAAGTCTGTTTTGTATTTTTTTTTTTAATTGGGAAAAGAAAAAAATGAAGCCCATTCTTAGTTCTCCTCTCCAGATAAGCTTTGATCCCTAAAAGGGTACTTGCAGTGGTTCTGAAGAGTTAACAGAAGTGCTGGGCATGGAGAGGAGAAAAAACAATGCTGTCTCTAAAAACACATGAAAGGCAATTTGTGGGACATCTTACAATGAGATATTTATCCGCTTATGCATTACCGGACTTTTTATTTTATTTTTTTCTAGGTTAGCAGTTGGGGACCTATAGACATAATATTAAGTAGATATTTTCATTACTTTTTCTTTTCTTCTTCTTCTTTTTTTTTTGTCACAGGAATAAGAAATCATTGTTCTTACATGATTTTGCCCTTGACAGTTTAATCAGAGAAAATGTATTGCAGCCATTTGACATTTATTTATGGTAATGAAATGGACCCCGATTACGTAACCTCCTCCCTGCCTGGGTGTTAATGTGCTTCCGAGCCGTAGCAGGTGCATAAGCAGCCCGCATGGGGGCGGGGTGTGGGGGGGGCAGGGTGCCTGGGACCCTTTGCGTGTGTAAGCTCAGACATGGGGCTCTGTCCTGCCTGTGTCTGATGGGATATCAAGAAGGCATCACCATGTTTCTTTTCTTTTTAAAGAGAGCTTTTCTCAGGACTGTCCGGGGCAGTGCGTTGCTTAAGGTTTATAGTTAGTCCTTCCCATGGATCGCCCAGCACCTTAGCCTGCATTTACCCTGCCCCCGCCGGCACCTTGGGACGGCCCCATCATCACCGCACAGCTTTCCTGCCTTTCTTCTGTTGGGCCCTCCTTTGTGAAACAAAGCAAAACTGGACCAAACAAACAACTTTGCATCAAACTTGTTACTTGTCAAAATGAAAAGCACTGGATTGCACCGGGAGAGTTGTATGGCAAATTATTGACAAGTGCCTACACACCACTGTCTTCATAATAGAGATTGCCTCCCGAATGAGCGGGGGCCGAGGAAGACACCTGACAGAGGATTTGGGTTTATTAGAGTTTATTGTAATCAGACTAGCAAAGCATTTTCACTGTGGACCATCTGTCAGCACACATAAATAGCCTCATTTTATAAGACCAGATGTTCTAACAGTATTCATTTAAACAGGAGTCTACCTGTTCTTTGATTATAGTCAGTTATGGAAGGATGCGATTCTACTATATTCCAAAATGATTTCTCTTTGGCTTTTAAATTTCCTGGTTGATGGCTTTTTTGCATCTTATTTACCCCAACCCAAGGAAAAGAGCTCTGGAGTAGGACTCAGAAAACTGGTTTCTCTTTTCTACTCCACTGTTAGGAGGTTGGGTTTGGTACGTCATCAGCTGTCCTCCAGCCCCGATAGCCTCTGTTGAAAACAAGGTCAGATGAGATGATTTTCAAGGCGTCTTTCAGCTGCTGTGTAATTGTGCCTTTTTCGTTGTGGCCTCAAGAAACCAGGCCCTGTCCTTTCCATCTGCAGTACAAACAGCTGTTGGCCTCGGTGTCTTTGAGCTGCATTGGGGACCATGTGCAAACATCACAGCAGAGCTCCGAGGATAAGGGCGTATGAATATCCTTAGGGCATTTCCAGCCACTTAGCAGACCCTTAGTTCTTCCTTCCTTTGACCGAGGAGAAAGAATTTTTAAAGAAAAATTAGTACCATTTATAAATTAGTTTGACTTTTCTGAGCTCTCTTTACCTGGCTGAGGCCTGGTAATATGGAAGAAAGTGTATGATGGAAAGTGTCTGTTTAGTAGGTCCCAAATGGATGCCCTCCAGGTAAATGCCAAAGCTCTTCTCTCCAGGGAAGGCCAGATCCCGAAGGCAATGAGCGAGCCTCAGTCTCCTCCATCCTGAGTTCCAAATGATCCCCATTTCCACTTGAATCCTCCTTTCTCTTTCTGAGATGTTTAATAGGCCAGAAGTCAGGAGTACTTGGGACTGGTTAGGACGTGGAGACAAAAACCTGCTTTCCATCCTCCTCTCTCGTGCTCCCCACCTGTTCAACCTGCAAAATTCACATAACTTAGCTAAGGATACACTTCCCTCTCTATACAATGGGGGCCCTGGGGTAGCAGCACAGGGTGTTGTGTGGGTGCAATGAGCTGATCCAGGTGAGGTGCTTATACTGCATGTGATAGAAATGTGGACTAGTATCACATCCCCCTACTGATGGGTCCACGTCAGCCAGAGGACCACGTGTCCCATGCTCCAGGCCTTCAAAGACACAGTCTTCAGAGGTACCGCACTCCCTTGGAAGCTTGCAAGGGTGTCTGGCTCTGTCTCTAACCAGCTCATCCAAACCTAAAGGTCAACAGCTGGTAAGGGGCTCATGCCACATTGCCAGGTCAGAGGCGTCTGTAACTCCATTCTGACTCACCTGAGGGACAGAACCTGTCTCATGAGTATGTGGTTTTCGAACATTCTCCAGCTCACTGTATCCCCTACCCCCACCCATGCACAGAATACACACAATGAGACATATACGGTGTCTCGGACGATTTAGCTATGCTGTGCTACTTCATTCCACCAGGAATACTTCGTATCTGCAGCTTCTTCCCTTCCACAGTAGGACAGAGCTTTCCCAAAATCCTCATGATACTCTGTGCAACTCTCTACAGTGTCTGTTTAAAATTCAATAATGTTAATTTGTTTGATAAATTTCCACAGATCCCAACCCTATTATGCTCTTAGCTTAATGCACCTGACTTTTAGCAGATGTCTTAAGGACTTGATGTCACTAAAGGGAATACAGCATGAATTGAAGTAGACTCTTTGGAACACTGTATTTTTAGGAACAACATCCTCAATTGGAAGAAAGATAAAAATACTCGATGATAAACTAGAACCACGAGAACAGATTCACAATATGCTCAGCAGAGAAACTTGTCTGGCAATCAGAAAACAAAGGAAACCAACTAAATTAACTCCTCTGGGTACGTGCGTGTGTGCGTGTGTGTGTGTGTGTGTGTGTGTGTGTCTGTGTCTGTAATTTTGCCCCAAAATGTTTCTCAGACCTTTCTATTTTCTGAAATACATATTCCAGTTTTAATTTCTATTATAGCAAATAAATATAATATTGTTTGGACAGTGAAACCTGGAATAGGAATTTAATTGAAAAACCGTGGGTTTTATAGAGGGAAACACTTAATGATCTGCAAACCTTTAAATGGCTTATTGAAAATTTAGAAACAGGCACATTTTCCAGGCAACTGGACTTATCTTGACTTTCATTATTTCAAGGTGAATAAAAAACGAAAGTGAAACTTTTTTCCCTAATTTCATATTAGGTAAAGCAGTGAGATCAAATGAGCAAGCTGCTGTTTTACCCAAATGCCATAGTATTAAGCTTGGGGATTAATGGGTGACGTTTTGGCAATTACTAATCATACAGACTATCATTACTAAGTAAAGGAAGAGTTCTATTGCTGGAAAAATTCATAGATCCTAATGTTCATTTGTTTTTTAAATCACATTCACCTGTTTTCATAATGGAAATTATTACTGATCTTATTGATGAGAAAACCCCAGTGAAGAGAGGAACTTGGCAAGAGCCTCAAGCAAACCTTGGTCCAGTGAAGCCCCCACAGGGAGACTTCAGGAGGGAGTCCCAGTCCCAGATGGGTTCTGACAGTGCCTTGTGCCTGGGAAGGACATACAGGAACCTCAGAGAATCTCACCAGACGGCACAAGGATCTTGGCACAGATCCCTGATCAACAACCTCCACCACCCATCAGAAACCCCCTGGGGAGCTTCAAAAAAAATAAGCTTGCCCCAGTCCCACCCCAGAGATGGATGTGAGAGGGTCTCAGCATCTGTATTCGTTCGCTAGGCTGTCGCACCAAGTACCACACACTGGAGGCTGTGACAGTTAACTTCTCACAGTTCTGGAGGCTGGAGTCTGAGATCAAGGGGTCCACAGAGTTGGCCCTTTCTGGGGCCTCTCCCGTTGACTTGTAGCTGGCCGCTGCCTCCCTGGGGCTTCACGTGGTCTTCCCTCTGTGTGTGTCTGGGTCCTGACCTCCTCTTATGGGGACCCAGCCAGATTGGATTAGGGCCCACCCTAATGACCTCTTTTTCCTTTGACTTCTCTTTAAAGACCTTATCTTCGAACACAGTCGTATTCTGAGGTCCTGGGGATGAGGACTTAAACGTGTGAATTTGGGGGAACAACCGAGCCCTTAACAGTATCCATGTTTGTTAAAAACTCTCGGGAGAGTGGACCTCAGATGCACCCAGGGTTGGGAGCTCTGGTCTGTGCAATAGTGCTTCTCGGAGAGTAGGGTCATAGGGCAGGTAAGGACGCGGCTCTGTCAGGAGCAGAGTCGCCTGGGTTCAGACCATGGCTCCGCTCCTTACTGGCTGTGTAGCCTGGGCAAGCAGCTTTATCTTTTTGTGCCTCTGGGGGTCAGATCACCGAATACCCACTGCAGAAGGTGATGGTAAGGGTTAGTTCATACAGACTAACCTGGACCAAATGAAAAGGTCATCAGCAGCGTTATGATTTCATGTTTGTTTTTTATTAGGAGAATATGAATGATTTGAAAGTCTAAGTCAGGGGTGCAGTCCACTCCTGGTTTTATAAGTCAGGTTTACTGGAAAACAGTCAAATGCCTTTGTTTATAGATTGTCTATGGCTGCTTTCACAATACAGCAGCAGAGTTGAGTTCTTACAACTGAGGTCTGTACCACGCAAAGCCTAAAATACTTGCTATCTAGGCTTTACAGAAAAAAAATTTGCCAATTGCTGCTTTAAATCAATATATAGATAATAATAATTACAGTTAAGAGCCTAGGTACTAATTTTATAAAGGCACCCATTGTCCTTTGTTTGAATTTCAATTCTAATTAGTTGCTGTGTGACTTAAGACCATGTATTCAACTTTTCCATATGCTAGATTGGTTCCTCATGTAAAATAAGATTAATAATATAAGTATCCTTTGCTCTCTAGATTGATCTGTCTCCTCAGTTAGTTTCATGAACTCAAAGACTGAGAGAAACACATTATTGAAAAATATTGATTCCGGTATTATGGTTAGCTAATTTCAAATAACAAAGGATGCCAATCCGATCTCAATGAGACCACCTAAGTCAACCAATTTTAGGGGTTGACACTGAAGGTTGTTTTAAGAATTAAGTGATAATATACATAAACATACAAACCCAGCTCCTAGATGTGACTGGTGTTCAGTGCACGTTAGCAAAAAGGGCAGCAGGACATCGCTATTATTAACCGAATTGGTGTGGGGAGGCAGCCAGCGTGCCATGTCTTCATGATGGCTTCACCCCCTGTGTGGCCCCAGTCACTCCTGGCAACCCTCCGCAGAAAGCAGAGGTAGGCAGGCCACCTTCACAGCACATAGGAATCACAAAGACACAAACAAAACACAGATGCATTACGTAGCCCACCCTTCCCTCCTGTAAAAGCCTCGTCAAGTTCACCATGGTCCCAGAAACATCGGCAGGGCTGGCGGCACCGCAGAGGACTGAGGGTAAGGCAGCTGGGGTGCAGGACATTGCCGGAAGGGTGAGCAGGTGCAAGGCTGCGTGCACATCCCGGACCTACTGGGCGCCAACCATACATCATGTACGGTCTCCTTCTAGCCCCACGGCACCGCCCAGCGTGCGCTCCTTCTCATCTGCGGCTGAGGCCTGGGAAGCAGCAGAGCCAGGGTTCAAACCCACTGCTCGGTGTGTCCAAAGGAGACTTCTGGGGACACTCATCAGCTCACACAAAAGAGGGAATCTGTAAAAAAAAAAAAAAAATCCTGCATTTCAAAGAGAAGTATTTTATTCTGTTTCCAGAAGAAACAAAACTGGAGGTCATCGAATTTATAGACTAGCTACAGTGGTTGGCATTTTCAAGAAGAGTCAGATGCATTGTGTGCGTTCAAACAGAAGATTGTGTTAGCCGCTGAGATGGCCTGAAATCCACAGGTGCCTGGGTTTACTGGGAGGCCTTTACGCGGTATTTGTGTATCTTTTCTAGAATACATCCTAAAAGAACGGCCCACGCAATTAAGGATGATTCTTTCCACAGCTTTTGTAACCTTAAGCCTCATCTATGCTAATGAACAAAATGTGTGAGACTATGACTGTCATTAAAACTGAAACAAAAACCTAAAGAAATAAATAAGACCTCTCTGCAAGGTCAAGCTCGGGAGTCACTGGTTTCCCTGGAATGTCGCTTTTAATTGGCGGCAGGAGTCGCTCCCCGGCATTGGCATGCAGACTTGGCTTGGCTTATTTTCATACTCTTTGAATGTCGGAGCCATCAATCTGAACAGACCACTTTAATGTACTGCTGGGGGAAAATAGAATTCTAACGAGAGATAGTTAACTGCTAGCACTTTTCATTAGTTTTTCTTCCTAGATACTTTCTGCAGTTCTAAGTGGGGTACATTGGCTAAGAATGTATGTCAGGATGTGTTTTGATTTCAGTAGCTGCTCGGAGACACTGGACTTTATTCCTTTTTTAGCTCTTGCCAACGCAGAATGGATGAAAAGCCCTGAGGAGTGATTCTGTGTGTGTGTGTGTGTGTGTGTGTGTGTGTGTGTGTGTGTGTGTGTGTGTGTGTACACCCACAAGCATGCGCGCCTAGCACAAGCATACAGAAAACAAAAGAGAAATGCAAGAGGAGAACATGCCTCTAAACATACATAGCAAAACATTTCAAAAAGCATTTTCATGGGGCACCTGGGTGGCTCAGTGGGTTAAAGCCTCTGCTTTCGGCTCAGGTCATGATCTCAGGGTCCTGGGATCGAGGCCTGCATCGGGCTCCCTGCTCAGCGGGGAGCCTGCTTCCCCCTCTCTCTCTGCCTGCCTCTCTGCCTACTTGTAATCTCTCTCTGTCAAATAAATAAATAAAATCTTTAAAAAAAAAAACAAACATTTTCATGCCCCCATTGAATAGAAACTTTCCAATAAATACCTGGTAACCTAGAGTCATCTTCATGTTAAAGGGACACTTTTTTTAAAATTAAGGTGTTTTCATTGCTTTGAGAAATTCCTTTTCTAGATTATTTTATTTTTCATTTGCATGTATTCCCTTTGAAGGCCTGTAATCATTTGTGCCATGGATTCGCTGCGCTGAGCACTTCTTGTGGAGCACACTGTCAAGCTGTTCTCATCTCTTCCCTTCTTACCTGTCTGACTCCAAGCCACTTGAGGGTCTTAACATGACTTAGTGGCACGGGAGTGCTATGCAGATGTTATGTGCGTCTATGATTGCATTTATAACAGCAAGAGCGTATTTTTTCCCTAAAATATTCCACCAAGGAAGCCCACCATTTTGAAGTTGTTAAGTGGGCGCTCACCTGGCGGGCGCCTCCCACGTGGTGCACCTGACTCCCGCGCACCGTCTCCCACCCGTAACACCAGGGCGCTCGCTCGCCTTCTCTCAGGCTGTGGCTGTGGGTGTGAGCACAGTGCTAGGAAGCCTGGGAAACACAAGCGCAGCTCTGCAGGGCGGTGCTGCCTCTTGGGCCCTGGGCGATGCAGACAGTGCCCGAAGCATTCTTGTCACCTGTGTTCCATTTCATCAGGAACCTGCATTCGGGAGGAAAGCAGTGCTCGTGTTTGGACGCTCACACTCGCGGTGTCTCTTGGCTCTCCTCTGAGTGTGATCGCTGCCGCGTGGACCGCTTCTGATGACTGGTCCACCGCCAGCCGGGAGCTAGGTGTCTGCGTGGATTGTCACTGCTCTCTCTCCCTTGCCTGCGGGCCTCGTGGGTGGCCACTGGCACAGTGGGGGGCGGGCATCTTCCAGGATGATGATGGCAGGAGAAACGTTGGGCACCCGCTGAGGAATCGTGTCCAGTGAGCTCCGTAATTTAGAAAAACGATGGCTTGGGTAGAACCAAAGTTGGTGCATGTGTGACTTGTATTCCAGGGAAAGGGTGACGGCCAAGTACCTTTGAACCTGCTTTCAAAGACCATTTCCAAACAGTGTAATTCTTGGAAGCACGGCAAGATTGCAAGATACCCTCTACCTCTGAAAGCACACTCGTGTTCCATTTGGTTTATTTAATTTTAGCTTTGAAATGTGATGATGATGATGGGGGTGGTATTTGTTATAAAGCCGATGGTCCTTTCCGTTTATCAAGAACATAGCCTATGTGTCCCCTCAGAGCGGCCCGTGAAACCCTCGCTATCCCCTCTCTGCGCAGGAGGCCCGCCTCGCCAAGGGGGCCTGATGAACCAAGTTTCAGAAGGTTCTCGGGGCAGGAGGGGCAGGGCCTGGGGGAGGGGGAGTGTTGTCAAGCATCTAAATCTCAACTTGTCAGGCCCAAAGGCTTTGATTTTTCTATTACTCTACAAGAGTTTTCTATTAATCTACAAGATTCTTCAGAAATAGTGGGATTCACTCAAGTGCACAATAAAAAATATATACCTTTTCAGGGCAAAAATTCAGTCAAATTGGAAGCTGAAAAGGCTTTTGTTATTATGATTCCTTGGGTGACCACACAAATGAAGCGTTCCGTGAGCTCATTGACACCGTTCTATTCTGAGCGCGCCCAAGCTCCGAGAACTCCTTCAGCTAAACGCCCAAAGCATCTCCCAGAGCCTCCGGCCGGAGCAGGGACCTGGCTCGCTGGTGGCACAGTGGTGAGGGCCTCTGAAAGGGTTTGTCAGCAAAGCTTTTATCATTAGCAAAGCTCAGAAATGTGGGTCACCAGGGTAACCACTCTTGCCCCAAGGTTTTCAGTCTGCTCGGCACCTGGATTCACTGATTCGGGGGCCCACATTGCTTCTCTGCACGTCTTCCTGAAGACCAAATAGGCCTCTCCCGGGTGCAGGGGAGGGTGGAGGGGAGAGTAGGAGCCAGGGCTTGAACCAGCTTCTCAGAACTGGACTCAGGGTGGGGAAAACAGAAGAAAGCCAGCGGAGCCCAGGGCCAGGCTGGGGGGGAGCAAGGTGGGAGGCTGGGGAGACGGCGAGCCAGACCCGCTGGGCCTTGTGTGGCCAGCTGGGTGATGTGGCTTCAGGCCCAGGCAATGGAACTTTGAAGAAGAAAGGTTGAATGTGGCTACGTTTTAGGAGCTGACCTATAGGACCTATAGGAATATGAAGAGGCCAGATTGGGGGAGAGGGAGAATTGGGGAGGTGAAGGTGGGGCCCAGGTAGAGGCAGCAGTGCCTGCGATAGGACCTTCTGGAATCGTTCTTAACTGCACCCCCACTCGGTGCCTGCACCTTGTCCTGGCTCTCCGCTGGACTCTGCTAAGTGACACCTCTCCTGGGTCCGAATCATCCTGCTGCCACCCAGCAGAATCATCTTCCTGCCACTCTGCTCTGACGAGCTCTCGTCTCTGCTCCTCACTGTCTCCTGAATGAAGCCCAAACTCCTTGAGCTTCCATGACCTTCTCTTCACCCACGTTTCCCGCTACCTACCGCCCCCTCTGTTGGGCCTGAGTCCTAAGGAGACCCTGCCGCTCTTCCCCGGCTTCCCTCGGGGGCCCGGCGTTTACCCAGCTTTCTTTCCAGAAGGTCTAGGCTCTGGCTTCCAGGAGATCACTTTTGGAAGACTTTCCTCAACTGCAAATTATCCATCCTTTAAATCTTTACAGAACTGCGTGTTCTACAAGAGGATCTTTTTGTTGATTCTAGTGCTCTCGTTATTTGTGCGCATTTTACACTTCCCTTGAGGACACACGCATCACCCATCCATGCGCCCCACTCGGCCCGACGTCACCCTACATGGCAAATGTCTGCCGAACGAAAGAGTGGGCACGTTACTTACTGGGTGACTGGTGCCACAGCAAAGACAGGCACTGGGCGTGGCCGGTCCCGCTCCCTGGTACTGTGGCCTTCACTCTCGGGAACGTCTGGTCGCTGTTCTCAGCTAGTTGGCTGTTTCATCCTTGGGCTAGCAAACCCCGATGCGCTGCATTTCCCACAGCCCCCCCACACAGCAGGGGGACAGGGAAACCGCTGCAGCTTTTTATTAGACTGATATCCTACAAATGGCGCTGCTTCTTAATCCAGTTGTCCTATAGAATCAGAAAGGAAAGTGATAGATCAATAATTAGAAATACTACATCCTTGCATTGTCCAACACTGCCCTCATTGACAATACGTAGCACTGTCTCTTTTTTTTCCTCTTTTGCTCATTTGTGTGTTTATTATTGTTTTAGCTCATACTGATTGTGTAACTGCCCACAAAGCACATACCTACAAGCCAAATAAAGGAAGGGTAAGTTCCTAGAGGCATTTCAGGGCATTATGAACCCATGAAACCAAATGTATTTCTCAATGAAGGTTTGGATTACAAACCTCTGGCTTTGTATTATCACTGGACGCCATGCAAGTTAATGTAGCTCAGATGCTTTGAGAACATCTCAGTCGCCGTGGTCCATGGAAGCAGCAATAAAGCTGGCTGGCGTCAGTGCTAATTGAGTTCATCACCAGAGTTATGGCCATGTGTGCCCTCAATTGGAGATCAGAGGTACCAGCAGCTAGAGCAATAAAACACCTCTTCCACTTCCTCCAGAGAGCAGCACATCCTTTGCTGTGGATTCTACCAATATTTCTAGAACTCTCCACCGAAAGAAAAGGTCTTCCAAGGTCTTCTCAGGTGTTGATAACTGACTGGCTGACTGGTGACAGGTCCCAGGGATGCATCCGGTGACACTGGCCACACTCATCTTGTCATTGGAGTAAGAAAGTGCTTTTTGCAGTTAAAAAAATTATATAGATAGATAGCTATAGATATATATATCTATAGCTATCTATATCTATATCTATATCTATATCTATATCTATATCTATATCTATATCTATATATCTTGAATCCGTTTAAAGTAACAAGGCAGATCCCAAACCATAGGTCATGGGACAGTAACTTGCGTGCAAATGGTTTGTGTAGTTCTCTTTCTGCTCTACTCTGTAGAGTTACTTTTAGAAATAAGACATATATTTTAGAAGCCTTTGATTCAGAAAAATGAGCCTTTGCTGAATTATTTATCAAAAAAATTATCATCTTGGGGCACCTGGGTGGCTCAGTTGGTTAAGCATCCAAATCTTGGTTTCAGCTCAGGTTGTGATCTCAGGGTGGGAAGATCGAGTCTGCATTGTTGGGCTTCACGCCCAGTGCAGACTCTCTCTCTTAAGATTAAGATGTTCTCTTTCCCTCTCTCTCTGCCCCTCCCCACTCACACACGTGTGCTCTCTCTCTTGCTCAAAAAAAAAAAAATTATCTCTATTAAACCATATAATAGCTAGATCTCATTTCTTTTATTTGTAAGACCCTCTTAGCACTCACTTGGGTGAGGCCCACAGAGGTTCTTTGCTTCCTATGCCTCAGATGCTGTGGTTCCTTCCGTGAAATGGGACGAGGGACCACGGGCTACGGGTGGGGCAGGACCTGGGCTGGCCGAACTCAAAGAACCAGAGGAGAGGATGAGCAGAGTTCATGCATGGCCTTTTTAGATTTGTCAGAGTACTCTAGACATTCACCGTTGTTCCTCCAGTTGGGTGGAGGCACACACACACACACCCCAGGACTCTGGAGTAAAAACAAGGAGCCAGTTGAAATAAAAGTACATCAGCACATGCCCTTTATTTATCTTTAATTACCGAATGAAGGCTTGGTGCCCATTAAAGGGACTTGAAGCATCAGCCAGACACCTCTGTAAATTCACACATGAATGGTACGTCAGTCTGCCTGCGTTGTGATACCTTCCGGAACATTCCTTTCTTTGGTAAGCATAGTACAGTGCAGAAACCACAGGAAATCAGAGATACAGCAACAGCACGGCCACTAAGCAGGCCAGTTACCTCATTGTCCTCATTCAACAAATGGGGTGTAATTAGACCTTCTTCTTCCCTGGCACTGAGTATGCTGTGGGGCTGCGAAGGGCCCACCTCGTAGGGCCCGGTCTCCCCGTCAGAAATGAGGAAATCAGGTTAGAGGGTGTCCAGATTCGAATCTCCACGATTAATCTGCATTTAATTTTCCTGTGGACTTCTATCAGACCAGTCCCTCGTATTGGACTTTGGACGGGGTCTGGTGAGGTGCGGGCCAGACATTGGGCCTCTGGGTGCTCGTTTCCAGTTCCTTTGTGAGGAAATCTGTGCACATGGTGAGGAGGACTAATAACCAGGGAGTCCTGGCCTATGATGGGGCCCCTGGGCAGGAGAGTTCTGGCATTTTTAAGATACACCTTTGTGTGGAGCCCCAAGCTGGGATCTTACGCATATTAGCTGTGGAAATCCTCGCACAGGGAATTAACCTCTTCCTGTTAAGAAAAGCTTCCACCTGAATGACCCCTCTGAGCTGACCCCTCAGGGATGCGTTATATTCGAAAGAAATACATGAAGACTTGTCTATTTGCAAAAGGGCTTTTTCCTGCAGGGGATTTCCAAATAAGAAATGAGGCAGCAAATAACAGATTCATGTGTTTTTACACTGCGTTCAAATTTCGTTTCCTTATTTTCTAAATATTCAGTGCTCCTCGTTCATAATAATTCCTCTGTAAGAATCCACCTCATACCTTCACAATTTTCTCCTCAAGCACTCTGCAGGTGGAAGGTGATTCACAAAAATAGGTTTGTAGGATCAGCGTCATTCTTTTAGGGAATGCTCCTTAATAAATTATCAGACCAAGTGTTCAAAAAAGAAATGACATTAGAAAGTAGAATGTGTATGGTCCGTATGCAGTCTTTGGGTTTCCTATGGGATGAACATATTTTTCCTAAGATCTCAACGTCAAAGGCGTACAACGCCTACGGGAAGCAGAAATGAATGCTTTTCTCCCAGTGCTGACACTGCATGATCGATCCTAAGAGCCGCACATTTATTCTAGTTTTTGCCTCTTCTGAAGCACGGAACAGCACCAGAGGCAGGAACCTCGATGTAATGGACCGAGAGGGTAATCTGTGAGAGCATCTCCCATATTTATGTTCATTCGGCAGGGAGAAAGTTTTTGACTGTTCACACGTCACGTTACAGTATTTTCAAAACAAACACTTCGGCTTCCATACAACGGGGATCGTTGCTTTAGTTACTCAGAAGATGATCTCAACAATTGTCTGTGTTCAGGGAAGCCTCACTTTATAAATTGTATTTAGCCTTTTTATTAGAATTGGATATAACTGTTTGCTCCCCTCATGGATTTTATGTGTTTCTGCTGGTGTCCCCAAACTAAATTGCTGGAACTAATGTAGCACTATCTCTTTTTGTAACCATTGTCCACTGAGAGCAAAAGAGAAATTTGTCTAAAATCAAAATATTAGCAGTTTTATTTATTACAAGATATCAAAAGGAGAGAGTATAATTTCTACCAGATTCAAAACTATAATGAGACCTTTGAAAATGTTTTTCAAAGTAGGGCTTTATTCCCATAATTCAAAGAGAAATGAAAAGCTAGATTATTGTGTTTATTTTCAAATATTAGATGGCCCTTTGGTGGGAAGTCAAAACAACATTTAATCGGCCAGTTCAATGCTAACCTACAGATCTCTTTTTTTTTTCTATTGTGACTGTATGGGCACTGGGCATTAAAATGCACGCATTGCAGGGAGCACTGGGTGTGGTGCATGGACAAGAACCTTGGAACACTGAAAAAAAACAGTAAAGTGAAATAAAACAAAATGAAATAAATAAAATGCGTGTGCAAGGAAAGATGAGTTTCTGAACCAAAGACATGTCCTCTGTTATTTTCCTCTTTCCAGTCTTTTTTTTTTTTTTTTTTTTTGCCCTGGTTTGGCTGATCTGCAGTTTCATTAAGTCACTAGGGAAATACTACATGGCTCTAGCACAAGCTTAAGGAATATACACATGCACCAATCGATAATAACAGAACATGGCTTTCAGATTAAGAGGCAGTAGAATAATGTGACATGTTACACGTGACCCTCGTTGAAATTGCAGAAAAATAACAGACTTTTTACTTGGATTTGTTTTCCCCAAGATGCAGTTTTAAAAGAGTTGTCTGTCACTCTCTTACTGTTCTATATTTGCCTATAGTCAGGAGTAATATTTTGATATTCAAAAGACCTTCTAAATAGAACACTGAAGCTATCTATACAGTATTTCTGCGTTGCTGGAAGTCTTTTTGGATCTATTATTCATACATTCATTTTAAATACTGTGTCTATGTATATACATGTCTTTTATGGGAAAACGTGGTTGAAGAGAGTCAGGAAAAGTACAATGTCACTGTATGAAGCAAACCTGCAGCTAAGTCAAGAAAATAATGGAGGTCCTGCTTTCTCTGGGGCATCTCAGACATCTGGGAAGAGACTGTGCGGATGCCCTCTGCAGATTTACCCGTAAGCTCTTGAGTGTCACTAAGGGCTTTGTATTTAATGTATGTTCACATTTTTATATCATGTTTTTTAGAAACAAGGTGGGGCTCGTGAAATCTATTGCAAGTGGCTTTGCAGATGGAATACACAGCCAAAGAAATAAAGTCAAGACACTAGAAACACTGCCAACTCTGATATGCTCGCCAAAGGAGGTGAGGGGCACAGATGAGTGGCAGGTGATTTCTAAATTGCTTGGGTTTGATTTTGGTTGGCAATTTTTTTTTTTTGACTTTGCTAGCACAAAGTCACACATAGCATTCTGAGAATTCAGTGCTTCAAACAAAATAATAAGTGACATTGAAAATTCATTTGGGGAAGAACAGGGAAACTACCTAGTTGGCCAGTTTCTTTTGTTTACCCAGTTCCTGCTTGCTCTTCACTTCATTCTTCTTCCTCAAAACTCAGCTTTCCCGGAAGCCGTCATGCTAATATGAGCCCAGAGGGGATGTGATGTGGTGGGGGGGGGAGGGTTCTTGTGAGATAAGGTGAAAAAGGGGAAATGTCTCTTTGGGGGCCCAGGTGTCATGTGAGGCCTGTTAGTGGGAGAAGAGGGGAGAAGGAGGCCAGTCGCCACCTCACCAGCACTGATCAGAAGAGCGCTGATCAGGAGCACAGTGGGTCAGGCAGAGAGGGCCCAGGTTTCACTCCCCAGAACTTCCTGGGGGGCACCCCAGGCTCTGAAATGTATGTTCAGACTCCCCCAAGTGCCCAGGGGAGTGCCGAGGAAGGTATCTCATGGTGCCAGCGATGGCGGAGACTGAATGTACAGCCCCAGGCTGCAGGCAGACATCTAAGTCTAGGAGTGATGTGAGATTTGGAGGCACGTCTCAGGGCCTGCACAGCACTATGCAAAGAACAGTCACTGTTCGCAGGTTTTAACAGCCTGAGCCAGCAGAACAAGCAGGGACCCCAGGAAGCAAGGGAGATACCACTGCAGACCCCGTACCAACCCAGAGTGCAGCCTAAGATCGCCATGTTGCTCCAGGCCACTTTCTCCCCCGACTACGCAGGCACACACCCAGACGTTCCCCAGCCGCCATCGTGGGAAGGGAGAGAGGAGGTGGGTCTCTGAAGGCCAATAGGCACCTAGAAGGACTAATCCAAACAGAAAGGGACAATTAAGCCAGAAAAAGTTGAGATAGCCAAGATGGACGTGGTGAGACATCCTCTCTGGGTAGGAGAGCAGGGGACTACTTAAGAGGGAGGTTAGATCGTATATTGAAGATAATAAGAAGCTACATTCTACTCTACACCAGAGTGTCGCATATGGATTCGCTGCTGTGATACGCCAGGAATAAGTGGCTCCAGTGTCCTAGACTGTTCCCTCTTTCTCCCCCCTTCTCATTTGTGGATGGGCAGCAAGGTCAACCAGATCACTAGGCTTAAAGTTCGTTCCTGTGGGGCAAACTGGAGTGGCACCTATCAGGCAGAAAATGCCCTGGCTCCTTCCAGCCTTTGCCCTCCACCCTCGCCTGGGCTGCTGGGGGCATCTAGGGCCAGCGTCAACAGCTGTCAGAAACTCAGATGAAGACTTGGAGCACTGGGTGTGAAGATGGAGAGGAGACATCTTATCAGAATCACCTCACATAGTTCCGCAAATTAGACAGCCCGCCCCCACCCCGCTGCCTTCCAAGATGACCATTCCCTGGTTAAGAATTCTTTTCCTGAGGAGTGGAAGAGATGGACTCGGGGGAAAAAATGGTGAACCTTTGCTGTAGATCAAAGACATGTTTTTCCAGGCCCAGTGCTTACAAAGAAGAGCTTGAAGATTTTTTTTTTTTTAAGATATTCAGGGTTGACTGTGTTTTACTCAAAACAAGTGACTTTTATTTTTAATTCGTTAACACAGATGAATTGTAAGAAAAATTTCCATTCTGTGGCTTTAAGTTCTTCAGATCCATGTCTTGGCTCTATTAGTTTACCCTGACCATAACCTGTGTGAAATTTGAACCACATCCACACAGCAAAGAGGTGATCATGTCCCACAAATGCCAATACGAAGTGGAAATCCAGTCTCTTGATTATTCCATCTGCCCAAGGATAAGCAATAGTACTGGTGGTTTCTTTGATTGTATCCCTGACCTTTGTTCTTCTTGCATTCCATATGACACCCACACAGACACTTCCTGCCAAATCATTTCAGTGGAAGTAACTACCCAGGCTTATAGAGATCAATTTTCAGAATTTCTTATATTCATTTGTTTTCCTGAAGATGGTGATGAACAAGCTTCTAAGGACAGTGGGCAGTAGGGTGTGGGAGTTAAAGGTCTAAAGCCATTGAGACTAATAGAAATATAATATGGGCCAGTTCTAGAATTCTAAATTTCCTAGTAGCCACATAAAAGGTGAAATTAATTTTAATAATACATTTTGGAAAACCCAATATACCCAAAATATTATAGTATAACATGTAATTAGTATAAAGATTACTAATGCAATAGTTTATATTCCGCTTTTCACACCCAGTCTTCAAAATCCAGTGTGTCTACACCACACTTCCAGGACCTGTCAGTTCAGCCGTGCCACGTTGTGGCTCGTGGCTACCATTTTGGAGAGTACAGCCCTCAACTTGGATATTAAGTCACTCAAATTGAAGTCAGGGGTTACTTCTGCCACATAGGAAGTGTGACTTTGGGTAGATGATCCTCTCGGGCTCGGGTGCCTCATGTAGAAAATGGTAGTAACAACACTTTGCAGAGGTAACAATACTTTGTGGGGTTTAAATAAAATTGTCTATACCAAGAGCTCAACAAACTGGTACATGATAAGAACTCTCTAAATGTTAGCTATTATGATATAAATGGATATGATTATTGTAGATCTTATAATAAGAGAAGCTTAGAGTGTAACAAACATATACAGATCTATTAAAAAAAGGAGAAAAGTAACTCCTGGTTTCATGACCATGAAAATAGAACAGTAAAACAGGAAAGTAAAGAAAGAAAATCAGCTTATTTTTTCAGTAATCCAAGATTCATTGTTTGTGCACCACACCCCCCCCAAAATTTTTTTTAAATAAATTTTAAAAATTAAAATTCTAAAAATTAAAAAAAAGAAAGAAAATCAGCTTATCAAGTTAGAGTTTTCCAATAGCCTCTTCGCTATTTGGGGCATCCAGAATTTGTTTTTGTTTTGTTTTGTTAATGAAGACAGTTTCTGTAAGGCTTTGCTTGACAAGCTTGCTGAACATTGCCATGCTACGGACCCATACGTTCTCCCAGCTCCAGGCAGTCTGGGTCCTTGTTACCTGGTTAGTCTTTCTGTGACTAACAAGGTGGTTAGCTTTCTGTGATTAACAAACCAACTTTCCAGACCTGGGGTTTGGGGTCCACTTCATAGTCTACTGGGACTTTTCCTCTCCAATAGAGAAAGAACTGCTTCCTCTACTGCCAAGGGCTGTTGCCCTTGGTTCATCTTTCTGTCCCTTCCACTTAACCAGAACCACTAAGAAATGAAGATTTAATGGGGTGTCAAGGAGGCATCAACATGGCAGCTCTTTGATGCCCATTGAGGGTCTTTGACCTGTAGGCAGAAAGCAATGACAGGCTCTCACTGGCAGCTGAAATCGTCCTCAAATAAAAAAAAAAATTAATATCTTTAATTACACTTAGCGAAAGTAAGACATGCATGAAGTTTCAATCTTGTAGATGGCCTCGCGAATTAAAATTAGGTATATACTTTTGCATAATAAAAGTAATGTTGTGAAAGAAAGCAGTTGGAGTATGTGAGAAATAATTGCATCTGTATGAGCCGTCTTGAGGCAGCCCTTATTGGATTGAGCTTAGCCTAGACATCACACCACTGAAGCACTCTGCATTTTTATGTGGCAGTGCAATAGAATTTAAATTTTATGCACAATTACTCTTGTATTGTTGTATAGTTTGCAGGTAGGTTTGGACATAAAGCTGAGAGTAAGCCTTTGGTGTAATTTTTTTAGTATTTTTGAGGGGAGGGGGAAGTGATAGAGAAAAAGAAAGGCTGCAAAAAAAAAAAAAAGTAGGCAAGCAAAAAAACTGGACTTGCTTTTTCACCCTGAAAGAGGGTTAGCAGTCCTCAAAGATGTCTGTGGCTTTCCACGTGGAGCGCCAAGTACTTCCCTTGTGCATTTCTCATTCAAGTTGTTCGCATTCGGGGTCAGCAAGGTCGGGAGATGGAAAGGATTCCAAAAAAAATCAAACAAAATAACTTCTTTTTTCCCAAAGCAATGGTTGAGAAACGGAGCCATGCTCAGAGAATTAACAAGTGTGGCCCATAAAATAGCGTTTCACACAAAATGCTTCTTAGGCTAATAGGGAAAAATATATGTTGCAGTTTGCTAGAACACGTGTAACATTCATTTAGTAAATTATCATGAATACAGATGAGCTTGCGTGCCCATACATAACTTCCCGTCAGATCCTGGAGCTGGTGGAGCAAGCCGTATATATACACACATAGACATATATTCTATTCTAGCTCTACCAGCCAATGCTGGGAAGGTTGAGGGGAGGTGTAAGGGTTTCTCTCTCTCATGGTGCTTTTCCTTTGTTGCAATTCACTTGTGAATAAATTGGAGCATTTATTAATGAACATAGATTGGGCAGATTTCATAAAAAGACAACAATCACACCTTTCCATTGGTGGTCCGTAGACCATGGACTGGCTTCCTAGGAGTCTAACTCAGCCTTTACACCCCATGCCATACGAACCTATGTGTGCCGCAAAGCTACCATATGACCTATTAACTTGTTCAGACCTCTCTGTGATGAAAGCATTGCTCAAGAGAGACAAGAAAAAATAAAAAATACCATGCAGTCACCATGCCCAAGTCTGTAATTACATTTCTCCCTGAAGACTCTCTAGTAACTGCAAACTGGAGGCGTTTCTGCCCCTGAAACAGCCATGCTGGTTTTAAGATCATTTATTCTAAATGACACATGAACATATTTAAAGGTTTTGAGGAACTGCATTTTGTTACTAATGATGCAAGTGGATTTTTGTCTCATCAGCGTCTTCCAGATTTGCCAACAAACTGCTAATAATATCCTTGGGTACAAAACGAATGCATTGGAAAAAAAGGGTGTGCACGTCACTGGGGACATTGCTTCATGCCCTGACATCCCTTTAAGAGTTCAACGTGAGTTTAAAGTTTCAAAGGGATCATACCAGCCCCTTCCCCTCCCCCTGGAGGAGAGCCTGGAACACACCTGTTGTGTTGTGTTGCTTTCCCACATGGAGAACCTTTTGCTCCAAGCTGCAAAGGCCACCAAATCAAAGAAGCACACAGAGCTGAAAGTCAGGAGGGCGCCGAAGGCAGTGAAGCAGGAGCCTAGACGAGCTGACAAGCCATGAGACAGACGGGCAGTGTATCGAAGTCACTGTGTAAAGCGAGGGATAGGTAGGGGAGCTCAGAATGGAGGCGCAGGGAAGAAGAGAAGGAAAAGAAAGCCAGTGGTAATCTTGGGTGAGAGGTGAATATGTTTATGCAAGTAGAGGATGATTTTCTCATGTCCCAAGGTCAGGGGCAAACAGCTGGCATTGGTTCATGGTCTCCTGTCAAGGCAGGTACCTCTGAGGTTCTCTCCATCTTGTCTTAGAATCCTGTCAAGGCTGCCACCACTCCAGCCATCAGCTCCCACTCCATGCAGAGGAGGGGAGGGCCAAGTGCAGCCCCACATCAGAACTTCTGCTCTGTCTCATTGCCCATGACTGTGTCATGTGCCCCCCTTTTGCCCAGGGAAGACCCGGCGTGGGGGTTGTAGTGAGAGTCTGTGGGCCAACATGGCTTCAATACCCTTTTGTTGGCCTTTCTTTGCCCATGGTGGTAATTACATTTTACAACTGGACAGATGGTGGTGTAGCAGTCATTCAGGTATCTTGATCCATTTCTTAGTATCATCCTACTGTGTTGTCCTAGTTAAAATTGAGATCTGAGGGTTTACTGTCACCCCAAAACCCATCATGAAGGACAAATGAAAAGATGGTAAAAATTTGTAGACATTAAAATTATTTTTATAGTTAAATTCTAAATATCTGACCTGGGAGACTCT
Organism: Ailurus styani; assembly: GCA_002007465.1. Taxonomy (NCBI): domain Eukaryota; kingdom Metazoa; phylum Chordata; class Mammalia; order Carnivora; family Ailuridae; genus Ailurus; species Ailurus styani. The sequence continues at coordinate 2,928,832 of LNAC01000025.1, forward strand.
CCGGGGGAAAGTAGGTTATTAACGTATATGTTATATGTATGTTATTGTGTCAATCTATTAATCAATGTATTAGTATAATAATATATTACTTGCATAGTATATGTATTATATAATATAATGGTATGATATTCATTAATAATTAATGTTTGTTATTAATATACTTATCCCCTGGATATTCTCCTAGACCAGGTATTTAGAACTCACTGAAATAAAACTACTTCTAGTCTCTCCAAATTTTCACTGACTTCTTATTTGTTCTTCATAATAGGCTTTGAGTGATCTTTGAAGTGTGGGGAGGACTCAGGGTAGGGACACAGAAAGGCAGCCCAGAAAGGGGACATAGCACAAAAAATAACACAAAACGTACCTCCACGGTCAGGGGCTCATGTCTATATATACACTCATTATCTCATTACAAGAAATAGTTCTTTTCCCATGTTGGTTCTTCTGAGGACCAAACCAGTCTTTATCCTCTCATAGAAATACATGATTTCACCCAGCTGTGTCTCTCTCCATCTCTCTCTCTGTCTCTCTCTGTCTCTGTCTCTGCCTTCTTTCCCCAAAAGGCAAAATTAGGAAACTCCTGTTATTGCCGAGATAAGGAGGAGAAGACCCCGTAAGGCCAATAAGATCATCCGTCATCAAATATAACAGAGTGTCGTGGTGGCCACCTGACATTTTGAGATTGCATTCGGGGTGGGGGAAGAGAAAGTGACATTAAGTGAGGATTTGGTTTGAAATTCTGTAAAGGCCATTTGAATTTTGCCTGCTGTCAGAATCTCATCTGTTAGTGGCACCAAATAGATTTGTTTTTTATAAGACTTGACATTCTCTTTGTATCTTAACACCTGAGACATTGTTGTACAATTTTAAGAAGGCGATGTGTACATTGAATGGCTTAGACAGTTTTGTACACATGTGTGAAATAATATCAATTCCTCCCATGTATTCAAAACCTAAAAAATGTCTGAGACGTCTTAACTCCTAGGGATATTTAGGAGGATGATTTAAATACAGTCCAGTTTTGAGGCTGGTGGTGTGCCTCTAAACTAACGTTAGGGAGCTCCCATTAGGGTAGCTGTATTTTCAGAGAAACCAGTACTGTGCAGCGTGCATTTGTCCATCCAGATATGGACCCAGGAGTTTTCAGAATAAAAGTGCTTCTCGGGCTTTCTGCAGCTTTGTTTAAAATATTTGTTTCTCTCTGATCTGTTTCTTATTGTTGTCGAGTTGCTTAACAGAGCCCTCTTTGACCCTCAGTGAGCTGCTTTTATTATTTAAAAATTTTTTAATTCGATGTCCCCATCAGTGAAAATATTAACTGTGATAGATGGAATTGTGAAGAGGTTCTGTCCGGGACTCTGTGCTCTGATAGTCCAATCCAACACCCCGATAGCAGTTACAGCCTTGCAGCAGGGAGAGGGTGCTGAATTTTCCGGGTGACCCCACTCTAATCTCCCGAGCCCTGAAAAGCACAGACATGTCTCTACCTGGAGCTGAAGAGATGCGGCGGCAGAGGAGGAAAGCAGAGGGGAGGTTGGGACAGAACGGGAGGTCAGAGCCAACAGAAGCACCAGACGCATTCGAGAAGCCATTACTAGCCGGGGTCCAGGTGACCCCAGAAGCTGCGAGCGACCCCTGGCTGACAGCTGCCAAGGAAACAGACCCCTCAGCCCTGAAACTGGACTGAAATCTGCCTACAGCTGGAAGGAGCTTGAAGGTGCATCCCAACGCAGGACTTTGATTCTGGCTTTGGGGACTCCAAGCAGAGAAGCGCCCAGCCACGCTGCACCCGGATGTCTGATCCACAGATCCTGAGATAACAAACGGGTGGGCATAAAACAAAGAATCTCGGATCACCGGAAAAATAAAAACAAAAAACTAAAACAAACAAACAAAGCAAATGGGTGTGGCTTTAAGCGGTCCCGGTGGTGATTTGTTACTCCATCCGGAAGAGAACTCTAATACCGGAAGAGAGAAATAAGTTTCAGCCTCACGTATCTTGGGCAAAGCTCACCTTTGCCTTGCACGTGAGCACGCGGGCTTTCTTATTTCTGTGCCTTCGGTTACTTGCCCGTCTTTCCATCACATCTTTATTAACAGTCCTAATTAATAGATTTTATGTACTCAGTTACTCACCAGGCTTCACTGAGTTGTAAAACCAGTCCAAAATCACTGTAGCGACTGATTCTTGGGTCGTTACAACCATGAAAACATGACCTCCAACTCCTGCTTCAGCGTATCAGTAGTTCTGAATTATAAATCAGATCTTATTCCTCCCCGGCAGGTGCTGCAGAGGCTGTCCTTTGTAACTGGAATAAAATCTGAATTCAGCCTAGAAGACCCCACGTGTGACCTAGCTGGTCCCTCTCCATCTTTGGTGACACCTTATGACTCCCCGCTCCTGTCACAGCCACCGGCCACGTGGCCCTCCTTTCCAGCACAGGCACCCGGGTCGGCTCTGGGCGCCCCTGCAGGGCTCTGTGCTCTGGAATCCTCTTTCCCCAACATTTTGCAGAGCTGTCAGCCTTCCCTGGACCACCCGACTAGTGCATGCCCTCGCCAGCCTTGATCATTCCCTATCCCCATTCTGTTTCTTGGGACACTTACTGTCAAGCAAAATGAAATTATCTGTTATTTTATGTGTTCTTTTTTCCTCTCATCTGCTGCTCTATCCCCAGCACCCCACACGGTGCCTGGCACACACAGGTTCTGTGTATCGACTCTTTAATTATATGTTGATTAATATATATAAGAATATATACAGTGCATAATCAGTGCACAATGAGGCAATCCACAAGGATTGATTAAATACGTACTCTACTGTCTAGTTTGCCTACTGTTTTTAGAATCGCGTGTCTGTATTTTGGCGGGGCTGAAATTCAGAAGGATCTTACCCAGGGGAAATCACAATGGAAGGAGAGGGAAGTAGCATTCCAGCATCTTTGTGCAGGGCTTTCCCTCTTGAGCTGGAAGCCCTCCCACACCGCACACCAGGTCCTTAGTCAACAACCGGGCAAGCAGCTTCTCGCCGGCTCCGTTCTTTGTCACGTAGGCTAGTGTTAGTAATTATTCCTTAGGGCTGCTGGGATGATTTCGGGAAACCACTCCATTTAAGTCCTTAGCGTCATGCTTGGCATGTAATAAAAGTCAGTAGTATCTATTAATATAAATAATAATGATAATTTAGAATAATCCTGCATTCGGAAGCATTGCCTCATTAAAAAAATTTTTTTTGCTTATTTTGTGGAATCAAATAACAATATATCAATGACTTTTCCGTCTGAACTTATGAGGGATAGTCCCTTATTTTGGATCATTTAAAACAAATTGGTTGCTTTTGAAGCTGTTTTTAAAGCATCTTCCTTTTGCGTGTTTGGGGGCCTCCGTGGCGATCATGGTCTGGCAACAGCAGGACAGCTCCTGTCCCAGGTTCAAGCACCTCACACTTCTTCCCGCAGCCACAAAACCTGCTTTTTAGGAGATCTCTCCTCGTGGGGTGGATCTCCCAGAACCTTGACTTTCAATGTTTTCTTGGATTTTTTTTTTTCAGTGTAACGTGGCAAAGCATACTTTTTATTTTTTTTAGAGATTTTATTTATTTATTTATTTGACACAGAGAGAGAGATCAAAGGCAGGCAGAGAGGCAGGCAGAGAGAGAGGAGGAAGCAGGATCCCCGCTGAGCAGAGAGCCCGATGCGGAACTCGATCCCAGGACCCTGAGATCATGACCTGAGCCGAAGGCAGAGCCTTTAACCCACTGAGCCATCCAGGCTCCCAAAGCATACTCTTTTAAAAGTTCGATGTATCTAAAACCTCAGGCCTGGCTCAACTTTGCCAACCTGTCGACTCCAAACCCCTTCTGCTCGCTTTTTTATTTGTTGAATCATAACATTTTATCAAAGAAATACTTGTTTGTTCTTTGAACTGTTTAATAGCCCCAACTACTCACGTCGCTTTTTACTGCAGAATCAGTTTCGCTAAATATTCACTCAGCTACCATGGATTTAAAAATGATTATCATTTTATTCACCAAGAAAAAAACAGAAAACACTGTCAATTAACCGTGAGCTATTTCCCTTGAAAATTTTCCTAATTTTATTTTATACTAATCAGTAGGGCTCTTAGAGACTTACAAGACACTTTTCATTTTTTATCTTCTCTGTACATCTATAAAATAAATTAGAAGCGACATAGATTCAGATATTTTTAATACTCCATCACACTCAAAACCCGGTTATCCCAGATCACTTTCTATCACAGAAGTATGGTCGTCGCCTGTTTTTCAGAACAGTGGTATCCCCTGAACAGTCAAGAAAACTGAATATTCAATATTTCTTGTAGGAGTAGTGAACTGTTGTCTTTAGAATTTTCTCCTAAGCTACTGTCAAGCATTCTGTAAGTTTTGAGGAACATGGGCAAGCAATGACAAGTATAACAGAATTCTCACCTGGACAAGAATCAGTGTAAGACGAATCCTAATTTTAGCAATTAAAAAGAAAATCAATGACAGATTCTAAGGTGAATGTTAAGATAATGATTTAAGAGAGTGTGATTATATTATTTCTTCTTTCTTTCATTTTAATTACTACCTACCAAACTCTTACTATAAAATATGAAGGTTTAATTCTTTTATACTGTACACACACACACACACACCCTCCCTCCCTCCCTCCATCTGCCTAATATATGAAAGCATCGTTTAGGAGAGAGACTTATAAACGTACCTTCCATATACAGCTATGTTGCTTTTTGCTTGGGGGACTTTTTTTTTTTTTTAAATTTAGTGATCGAGTTGGTCTTTTGTTTATTTGCTTGGTTTTTTGTGTATTTATCATTAATTCAGCTCCAGACTCTCTAATAGCATTGTAAATCTCTTAATAAGATCAAGAACAATCCGCTGTCTGTCTCTCCTCTGTTTTTCAGGTGGGGACCATGTTCTAGATAGAGCCCTCTCTGCTCCCGAGTCTGGCTGTCAGCTATCACCATGGGACTTCTCACTTTCCTCCTGGGAATTCTCTTTGACTATCCCCTTTTACCTGAATCCCATGTGTCCTCTTTATTGATTTACTCTCTGTTCTCCTGCATCTTGGCAAGAAATTGCTTTCCTTCAGGATGTTGAAAGCACTCTTTATTTATTTTTTTCAAGTAGACAGCACACCCAGCATACAGCCCAATGCAGGACTTGAACTTGTGAGCCTAGGATCAAGACCTGAGCTGAGGTTAAGAGTCAGATGCATAACGGACCGAGCCTCCCAGGCTCCCCTCAAGGGCACTCTTTTTACACTCTCAGGATTTGTGGCTGAAGTCCACTGCCATTCTGATTCCTTATGGAATGTTCTTGCTGGAATACATGTGTACAGCATGCTCTCTGAACCTGGAAATTCATGTCCTGGGAGGCGTTTTTGTATTTCATTCTTTGATAACGTTCTCTTCTGCATTTCTCAAATTTCCTCTTTCTGGAATTGCCATTTGTTGGATTCTCAACCTCTGGGGTCAGTCCTTCAGTTTGGTGTTTCTTTCATGTGCTCCTCCATTTCCTATTCCCCATTCTTCTACATCTTTGCTCTACTTTCTGAGAGATTTCTCCAAACCTGTTTTCCAAATTAATTGAATTTAAATTTTCCTGCCACCTACCATTTTAGCATTTAAGGCCTCTTCTTTGTGCTCTAAATATTTTTTTCTTTAAAGCATCCTCTTATCTCTTTAAGGAAATTGATGATAGGTGTTTTGTTTTCAAGTTTCCTGTTCTTCCCTAAATTCTTTTATCTATTTCTTTTTCAGTTCTTTTTGATCTCTTATCTTGCACATTGTGCTGTATCTAGATGTCATTGGTCTACAGTGTAGGCTCGGGAAGGGGATTAAGGTGTCCACCAATGAAGTCCTTCCTGTCATTTCCCTGATGTCGGTATAGCTCTGCAAGGTGGGCCCCATCCAGATACCCTCTGCTTAAGACTTCCTTGTAAAGTAAACCTTATCTTCAGCCTTTCTGCAGCCTGGCTTCATAGACTAGGGGGTTGGGATCCTATGATCTCACTCACTGTCATTATATCCGATTTTCGAGCACTTGTTCTCATTTTGCCCTTCCTTCACTCCGAGTCTCCCCGGTGCCTGGTGTTTCCAATCCCTGGGCATCACTGAGTTTCTGCAGCAGGAGCAGGCTGGTTTCTTACTGATCTCTCTGCTCCGCTACAAAGTTTCCAGTCTTCCATCTGTGTTCTGCATCTGTGATCAACGTCTCTCCTTGGATTGTGCCTCCTCTCTCAAACTCTCCCTGTTGGTGGACATATTCCCTTTCTATTCTTTCAGTGTCATTTTTTAGTGAGGCTTGAGGTCAGATGTTTAGACACGTTTGTTCCATTGGCCCTGTGGAGCAGGGAGACCTTCTTTCCTCTTGACCATCCACCGCTGGCCAACATGGAAACCCTGCAGTGAACCCAGATTCCTTCTCTCACCACACCTAGTCAGTCACCATCTTGTCAATGCTTCCTACTGATGAGCACTTAATGCGTACCCCACATCCTTTCCCGGAATGTAGGGCAGCTTCTGAACTGACCTCCCAGCAGCAGCCTGTTTCTCACACTGGTCCCACAGTCGTGACTCTAAAACAGGAATTTGTGTTACTATCTTTAAAATAAACTTATGATTTCCTCAAGCCTTTAGGATAAAATTCAAGGTCTGTATCATGAATAGAATGCACTTTATTATGGATAAGACCTTTTCCCATTTCCTCTTGTCTTCCTGACTCCTTCCACCACCGCACAAGGCTCATCAGAGAGCCTTCCCAGGTGGATTCTTGCCTCAGGACCTTTGCACATATATCTGCAAAATTCCCCCTTTACTTCTTTGCCTGATCCCATCAGACCTTCCCCCTCTACCATATCACTCACCAAAGGCTGGATTTCTACTTGGCATTCTTCCCTAGAAAGGGTACTCCCTTGCCCCCATTCACTACTACCTCAAAAAATCTGTCTGACATGGCCACCACGGATATGGACTATACATATATCCTATATATAAAAGTATGAATATATGTGTGAATATGCATATATTTATAATATGTGTATATTTCTGCTAATAGAGAATATCATATTGATACAAACACATACATATTATAAATATGTACATATATCGAATGTATATATATATATGCATATATATGTACACACAGACATACATAAATACATACTTTTTTCCCCAGGACCAGGGCTGTGGAATGAGTGTGAACAGCTGCACTGCAGGTCCTCCCTCCAGTTAAACTCCATTTGACTCCCATGCTGCCTACCCATCGGCCCCTAAAGATAGACTTGGCCGAGGGAGTTGTTAGCCAAGCAAATAGAAGGCTGAATTGCTGTTCAACCCCCACCCTTACTGCTTTGCTGGAGCCTTTTCTATTTGTGTTATGTAAATATTGCCTCCTCCTAGATGCAGCATTATAAAGTCTACTTTGAAAACCTGCTCAAGCTGGAAGCTCAAAGGGTATGTCCAACAAAATGGTCTTGACTGTCTCTGTTTCAAAAGCTCTGAATGGAGAAGAACTTGTACAGTTCTAAGTGGTGGGCCTCTTGCTGAGTTTCAGCACTCTGTGGAAAAAAAAAAAGGAGGGGGGATTCTCTCTATAATAGTCATGTAGCCTAGCCGATAGGTTTAAAAGCCTCCCATTTTGCCTCCCTGTCTTCCTCTCCCTTGCCGCTCAGTGGCCCACCTGTCTTACTCATCTTTAAAGGCCCAGGTCAAATTTGGTGTCCTTCACAAGAGCTCACGCTAGACATCATCTCACTCCACATTAGTTCCTACAAAAGTTCCATAGGTTCATATCTGGTGCCTCCCCAGTCTCCACCAAAATAATGCCAAAGGAATAAAAAGAGCATGTATCCACAACAACAGAAGAGTTTGAAGAACAGGAGTCAGATGAGAAATGTCAACAGATTTCCTAAGATGAGGAAGAGTGAGTGAAATAGAAGTTCATCAATGAGGTACCGAGGAAAGAATTGGCAGTTTAGCCCTTGTGGCTACCCTAGTTAATGTGGATCTACCCCTTAATGCTCCGGTTCTCATTTTCCTTGCTTCTGAACTGGAGATGAGTTGGTCTACTTGGTCTACCCTGAATGTTTCTTGTGCAGATCAAGTGAAGGGATGGGTGTAAAGAGCTTTAAAACCTGTGTAAACCTTCATAAGCAAAAGCCTTTCTTCGTTTCCTTATCATTCTGCCTTTCATTACATTTGTTTGTTTACATATCTCCTCAATTAAGCTATGGGCTCTTTGAAAGCAAGTATTATATTTGTTTATATACCCCAGAGTGCTAGTGTGCCCCAAATCAGCATTTATTTGTTGAGCTGTCATTAATACAGACATGATAAGTGAACAGTATGTTCTTAAGATAACTCTGAAAATGTGGATATACATGTTAAATGAAGTAAGTAGAAGTTATGCTAAATTTGTAAGCACGTAGAAAGAAATCCTCTCTTTTGAGCAGTAACTTGGTATGGAGATGGCTGATTATTTACCATCCAGAAATCCACAGAGAGCAAAGCTCTTAGCAACTCTAGCCTTGATATTTCTGTCTCACACTGAAATATTCCATAAGGGACTACTCAGTGTTAACATTTTCTGTGGGAATATGACATGTCTAACCAGGGTCAAACAGCAAACGGAAGTTCAGTTCAAATGAATGAACATTTTCCTGTGCTCAGTTAATCGTACTGAAGATGATAAGCATCCTGGAAGGAAGGGCAGTATCGCGTTTCCCTTGTACCCAGCTTTGTTCTAGCAAAGTATTTGTATGGGAGGTCTTTTGCTGGCTTGAGCAATTAGTATAAAATTCCACTATTTTAAGACTTAGGAAATAGCATGAATTCTAACTGTCTGGACAGTTACTTTGGAAGATAGATGATAGAGATAGATGGATAGATACATCTCCCCCAAAAATACTTCGATCAAAATATGATGACTGGATAATGGATTTAGTCAGTCTCTGGAGAGTGGAAAGTAATGTGATTTAACTTCATATTAGATTAGCTTCTTTCAGTTATTATGTAACATTATAAACACTTGATTAGAAAATCAAGGCCTTTAATTTTGTCAAACACATCATGTTTAAACAACGATGACTTTAAAAGCCATTACACTTTTTGTTTCTGTTTCCACTTCCGTTCCTTAAAAAGATAAACAGAGATATTCGATACAAAATCAAGTGGCAAATATTTAGAAATGTAATATTAAGTTAATTTGAAACCCAAACTAACTAATGATTTGGGCAAAATGCATTAGGATGGGAAAATTTTGTTGTAAATTGCCACTCATTAATGAATGTTCATTAAGAAATACACTACTGAATTATGAATGGGTGAGTGATCCCTAGGTGTAACTGCAGCTCATTTTTTTTGATACGACTCTGATTTGTTGTTGTTGTTGTTTTTTTATCTAGAGTTTGGGGAATAGTAGTTCTGAATTATCTTCTAATTTTTGCCCTACCAATAAAATCATGACTTAGCTGTTTTAACAACATATGCTGAGAAGAGGGAGTGAGAGAGAAGAAGAAAGGGTTTGAAAGAGGAAAGGAAGTGTGGTTTCCCTTATTAGGGGAACTTGGTCATTCATTTGCTTTTGAAAATGGATTAGCTTCTTTAGGGACATAAATTACAATTTTCTAAGTTAAAACTTTTCATATACTCTTTAACTGTTTATTTCATGTACTCTAACTGTTGACTTCTGGTGAGTAGTTCAGTATTAATACCTTGTACATAATGGATAATCAGTAAGTTCAGATATTAAAAATAATATACTTTCAATTATTGTCGTTAAAATACTTTATCATCTTCTAACATAAAACAGTAATAGGGCATAATAGGACCTGGATTAGCTAATTTGTATGTGTGTGTATGTGTATCGATATTGTCTTTACTGAAATAGTCTGGTGTGATTTCTTATTGTTCATATAAACCATGAACCTTAATACCATATTGGAAAGAAATATTGGACATTTGTATTTCTTCTATAGCAAATTGCCTGCTCTTGTTAAGGTTAAGACCTTCATCCCCACTGGGTTTTCTTCTTTTCCATTGATTTATGGAAACTCTTTCTCTAGTTAGAAGAGAAACTCTTTGTTTATCAAATATTTGAAAAAATTCTATTTGCCTTTTCCCTTTAATATGGTTCACTTGGTTTGTGCTTTCTTTTATAGAGAACTTTTAAACTTTTATAAAGACAAATTCTTATCAGTTTTTTCTTTGGATTCATTTTGCCAGGTTTCTAAAATAATGCTATCGAGATTTGATAAGAGTTCTATTACAAGTAAGACATATTTTTTCAGAAGAATCAAATCTTTACAGAGCTACCTTTTCTTTCGGGAATGTGGCATGTGATTATATCTGTCATCTTTTGCTGTTTAGTAAAGCTTTGTGTGTCATTCCTGCTGCTGTCCTTGTTGAGTTTCAGATCTGCATATTCACAGTTAAAGTTCCTCCTAGGCATTTATAAGTTTTATTGCTAATGTGAATTCGTTTTTATTGCTGTATTTTCTATATGTTTTTTTGTTTGCCTATAATGTTGTGATTTTGCTACACTGAATTTTAACACAGCTATGTCCTTCATTCATCTCTCCTAGTTCACTGAGGTTTCAGATAATTTTCTTGGATTTTTAAAAATAATTTTTAAGCAATTACATTTTCCTTATTTCCTTTCTAATTTTATATCTACTTCTTTTTCTTCCTATGTTTATTTGCTAGAATTTTCAGAGCAGATTAGAGCATAAACTGTGATCTGTTTAAAGTTCATTTATGTTATTGACTTCTATTTTATGACACAATAGTGGAGACCTGAGGTTAGAAATATTAGTATGCACTAAAAGAACAAAGCACATATTAGTATGTACTCTTCCGTCTGCTTGAACTCTCATATCCTGCATGGGGTGCTCAAAGAACTAACAAATGTACTCAAAGAACTTTAGTATGTACTCAAGTCAGAAAATCCACCCAGGCTAAACTCGAAAATATTACATTTACTGTACCACCCCCAATGTTTTCCTATTTGCCAGAGTTTTGAAGTACATATTTGAGTGTATAGGCAGGACAGGAGGACAGGAGAGGGGTGGGGGGATGGGAATACACACCTTTTTTTTTTTAAGATTTTATTTATTTATTTGACAGAGAGAGAGAGAGATCACAAGTAGGCAGAGGCAGGCAGAGAGAGAGAGGAGGAAGCAGCCTCCCGCTGAGCAGGGAGCCCAATTCGGGGCTTGATCCCAGGACCCTGAGATCATGACCTGAGCCGAAGGCAGAGGCTTTAACCCACTGAGCCACCCAGGCACCCAGGAATACACAGCTTTATGGGACAACTCCACAGGGACTGGAATAGCATCATTAACACTGGAGGAAGGGATTCTAAACACAGCCCACTTAGAGGAATGTCCCTAGCTCTGTTATTTAAAGTAATATATGTTAGGTTGGTCTAAAAAAAAGGCTTTTTTGTGTGAATTGTTTCAAGTGTTAGTCAAATGATTTCCTCGAAACAGTAAAAAAAAGGAATTATCCTATGTCGTCACATAAAAACCAGAATTATCTTTATAATACTGGATTCACATCTCATTGCTTTAGTATTTTTGTAGTATTTAGTATTGCTTGCTTATTTATTCTCTATCTAGTATTACTTAGTATTTAGTATTACTTATTTATTCTCTATCTCCTCTTCTCCTCCTCTCCCTAGAGTGTAAGCTTGACAAGCTTACTTAATTTATCACTTTGCCCCCAGCCCTGAGAACAAAGCTATGGATGCATTTGCCTCTCAGTAAACAACTGTTGAACATCACTTTTCCTGGCCAAATGTTGTTGCTCAAAGAGGTCTACTTCCAGATATGACATAGTCGTAATGCTTGAGGAGCCATTTACCACTCAGTTGGTTAAGAGACTTCATGAACCTTCCATATGGTGTCTTAAGCCTTATGTATACTGACATGCTACTAGATAGTGAAATCATGTGAAAGAAACTATTTCTTGGGCTAATATTTTTTAAAAGGTATGTGGTACAGAAAGACATATGTAGCAGATGAGAACATTTTCTTCCTTCCCACACATATATGCAGAAAATCTGTCTTGTCTTGGGTAAAGAGATTAAGTGTGGTTAGTGTTGGAGATATGATGTCAGTCTATATTAACATGAGCTTGCCGATTCAACAGAATGATAGTTATCCACAGTATATTTTATAGGAACTGTATTTATTGATTAGTACTGTCTATACTGCTGAGTATACCAGTGAAGACTCACCTAGAGGGTAGAGTCTGTGCCTAAATTATCTCCATATCCCCATGATCTGGTCCTTGGCACAGAGCATGATCAACAGATACTTGTAGAGGGAGTGACCAGCCACACCACCGAGTCAGGATGATCCCTGGCCAGCTTGGGTTTGGAGCAGGGGGGAGCAGGTGGAAGGAGAGTCCACCCAGACTGATGAGGACAGAAAGGAAGAATGGCTCAGGAGAGGGTGACGGGATGTGGCATGTTCCCTAGCAGTGGAAAAGGACATAGTTCTGGCTGATCAGAATGAGCGAGGGCAGAAAAAAAGAGAAAGAAATGAGTGGGAAAGGAGAGAGGTAGACAAAAGGATAGTACTGAGTGTGGGATAAAGATCAGGCTATGCAAAACAAATTTGGAGGAGCTTTGAAGAAGTCAACTAGGGCTTTTCTAAGAAAATGCACTGAACAATAAAGAAGAAATTGTGTTCAAGTCAAAATCCCCAAATAATCAAATGTTAATGATATACATTTTAAAGAAGTTATTGAAGAAAGGAACATGCAGTTTTCTTTTATAAGGTCTCTGGAAAAAGTTCATCATTGAGTCTCACCCTTGTCATTCTCAATTTACATTAGTGGAAGCATTTGAAAATACCTCTGTTGTTCTGTCTCTTTACCTATCAACATGTTATTGTTTCTTTCCAAGAACAAATAAAAGTCCAGATTTCAAAAAAAATACTGTGAGAGAGTTTGAGGAATGGCCAAGAAGGACAAATTAGAAATAGAACCTTGGGTAGCTAGTAGGAGATCATCACATTCTTCCACTGCCACCAAATACAGGTGAAACAACTCAAGCTGATAGCATGGAAATTGCTACAGGTCAGGCTCTGGTTGAATTTAATGAATATTTACTTGTTATAAAGGGAAGTCTGGTGCCTTCCTTGCTTTCAAATGGCATGTCCAAGGTGCCCTCTCCCAAATTTAGGGCAGCTATAATTCCAGTGAATGAAGGCAGTCCTTCTGCCCTTGAATTACAGAACTCTAGAGGGAGTTCATTTCGATCCGAACAATATTCTTGGGGATAAATCACAAAGGAAGTCTGTCGATGAAGTTCAAGAGCAATGACATAGTAAAAGAACAAGCTTTGCAGCTGCTTCCGTATTCTGTGACTCGACCTCTTTCAACCCCATCTCAGTCATCAAGGCAGCAGTGACTTCATCTCGTGATACACAGAAGTCAGCGTTGCACTCATAGGATCTTAATCCCAGAAAATAGCCATTCTTGCCCACTGTATTCATTCCCTAGGACTTCCAAAACAACTTCCCACAGAAACTTATTGTCTCACAGTTCTGGAGGCTAAATGTCTGAAATCGAGGTGTCAACAGGGCCATGCTCTCTCTGAAGGCTTGGTAGTGGGGGACTTGGGGCTGGTGGAGTGGGGATCTGTTCCATGACTTTCCCTTAGTCTGGGTTCCCTGCAGTTTTTGACAGTTCTTGGCTTGTGGACGTATCACTCCCATAGCTGGCCCTGCTCTCACCCAGTATTTCCTATTTGTTTCTCTGTGTCTCTTGGTAAAAGGACAACAGTCACATTAGACTAGGGCCCACCCTAATGACCTCATATTAACTTGGTAATATCTGCAAAGGCCCTATTTCCAAGTAAGGTTGCATCCAGAAATACCAGGGGTAAGGACTTGAACATGTCTTTTGGGGGGATACAATTCAAGCCAGCATTGTCACCCAACAGCCAAATGAAAAAGGGCACTTGGAAAGAGTTTGTTTAAAAAAAGAGTTTACTGGGATGCCTGGGTGGCTCAGTCATTAAGCATCTGCCTTCGGCTCAGGTCATGATCCCAGGGTCCTCGGATCATGTCCCACATTGGGCTCCTTTCTCGGTGGGGAGCCTGCTTCTCCCTCTGCCTGTAGCTCCCCCTGCTGCTGCTTCTCTCTCTCTCTCTGGCAAATAAGTAAATAAAATATTTTAAGAAAAAAAGTTTACAGGGGCACCTGGGTGGTTCAGTTAGTTAAGTGACTGACTCTTGGTTTCAGCTCAGGTCATGATGTCATGGGTCATGGGGTCGAGCCCCACGTCAGGCTTGGCACTTGGCAGGAAGTCTGCTTGAAATATTCTCTCCCTCTGCCCCTCCAGCCCACCCCTCACTCGCAAATAAAATTAATCTTTAAAAAAGAAGAGTTTACAAATCTATATGCTATATACCATTTGATAACATATATTCTAAAATATCCTGTATCTTAGGCTTTGAAAAAAGAAAAGTACATTTTGTGGAATGGAGGCTAATGAATTAGCTAAATGAGCTAACGAATTAGAGGAAAATAATCATGTTTTGCAAGGGATTCATATTATGTAAAAATCCTAAGCATATTTATGTTTTAGGTTTTTAGTCCAGCCTCTCATTGCTAAAAAAAATAAATAAAAAAAAATTAAAATTAAATTCTTACAACTCAAGATGCCAAAATGTGAAATAAATGTTTAATGTGAATAAGCCCATATGTTAAGCAGACAGTGCACAGTGATCTCTCCTCTCTCTCCATTCATAGTTCATACCTCCCTCTCACAATGGTGTATGTCTCTTAGTATAGAGCCTGATTAGAATTAAAACCAATAGGTACAATTTTGTCCTGAATATATCTGTTTCTTTGAGTATATAGCTTATGGGTTTATATCTAAATATGGTACACTTGTTTTATTCACCCAAAGCACTAGGCGTAGAGCATGGATCAAAGACAACACAAGTCACTTATCTGTCCATTTAATTAACAAACTTTATTGAGCATTCACTATATGCCGAGCATTCACTATATGCCAAGCACTGGGGTGGGCCCTACAGATACTAACACTTCTAAGACAATTTTTTTTTTCTCAAGAGATTTACACTCTAGTAACTTAGAGAACAGCAATGATCAGTGTTTTTCTGTTTCGTTTTGTTTACTGATTCCATTGAGAATCTGATGAAAACTATTCTCCATTGAGAGTCTTTCCCCTTTTGTACTCAGAAAAAGGCACACACAGAATTTTACATGCGTTTAAGGAGATACATGAGCTCCTCCAAGCTCTGTGTGTGTGTGAGAGAGAGAGAGAAAGAGAAAGAGAGAGAGACCTTTGTCCAGGAATGTAAACAAATATTCTCTGAAGAGAGGAGAGAAAGGCCCCAGTCTTTTTACCCTTACAATGTAAGTGAATGGCTCTGGAGGAGATAAGCCTACAAATGTCTCAGGAACAATTCACTATTTCTAATTTTCAAGGCATGTTTACCATTCCATCATCCTTCAACACTGGCTGCCAACAATCTTTTCTCAGCCCTAACTGTGCAGAAATATGAAATGTGAAATTATTCATGGACCATGGTCTCCTCCCAAAAGAAATGCCTTCTGCTGTAATAACAGAAAGCCTGAGCAGCTGGGACTTACAATGTAAGGACACTGACTTTTTACTTCTAAGAAGTCCAGCACGAGGCAGGGGGAGGGTTCTCCAAAAGTCCCTCAAGCGTGGGAGGGAGCTCCTCCCGTCCTGTGCTCAGTCCTCATCACTTAGGTCCCGGCGGCCATGCCACCTCCTCAGCTCTCAGTCCAAACAGGAAGAAAAGCTTTGTCCTCTTGAATGTCTCCCTTGGAATCAGGAGAGAAAATATCTCCCAGATACCCTCAACAGTCTTCCCAGTTCTTCCCTTTGTCCAGGACCTGGTCATAGGAATACTCCCAAATGAATCACCATCGATGGGAGCAGAATTCCTGTAACAAGTTGAGACAGGTTGAAGTAAATCCTCTGAGTCAGAGGGGCCTACTGCTGAGAAAGAAAAGGCTTTCAGCCTGTATCCTCTACCAAATCGTTCAGAAAGAAAAAGGTAGATAATTATTGTGTAGGCAGCAAATAGTGTCTGCCAAAATTTTCATAGTAATGTGAACATTGTTATAATAAAAGGTTACTAGCTCTTAAATGATCAAGAAAATAATCTGGTACAACTTCTATTTCCAGACAAAAATCGCCCACACCCTCATGAGGCTGAGAACACCTAAGAAAGTGTTCAGTCGCCTCTGTGCCCCCACGTTCTTTGTGATTGCCTGTGGTTGTTGCAAGAGCCCCCGGGTGCGAGCCAGGCAAGGCACGTGTGAGAAGAGACTTGAGCAGGAGAAAAACACACAGAGGGAGGGAGAAGGAAACACAGAAAACTAAAGACGAAAAGCAAAGTCAGAAAGAGAGCAGTGCACAACACTGTGAAGAGTAGAATGTCACTTAAACAGTTTTCAGCACAGTAAGAACTGCTAACAAGGAAAGTTTTCGAGATAGGGGAATCTCTGACTTTTTGATGTCAACTCTTTTAGTGTAGAAAACTTATATTTCCAAAAATTTCTTTTTTACTTCCAACCAGAGTAGCCATTTTCTCTCCTCTTGTTCTGTCTTCTCCAGATCATTCTTTAGACAATACAACTGAAGATGTGGTTCCACCTCATGCCTAAGGTGACTGTGCCAAGAATGCATTGAAGGGCAAAGATAGGTCATTGATCCTGCTGGGTATAGCAGGCCTTGTGCAGATGGCAATTCTGATGCACTAGGGATTTTGCATGGACTGGGATCCCCTCAATCCCCTGTGACCCCAAGTCTATACCTCTCCTGTTCTTTCTTGGTGCTGTTTCAAATGCAACTCCCTAAGTGGATTCAAAGTTGTCATTGGAGTTAGAAGCAGCCTATAAAAGTGGTCCAAGAATGTTCTTTCTTCTTCCACTTTCTTCCAGAGGTCAGATACTACCCCATTTCTGTATGATAAATACCAAAATTTTCATATACCCTGTGGTACACTATAAGTGGCCACAAATTCTTTGACAAACCTTCCCATTAAGAGGTGGGTACTATTCCGCTGCCCCTTGAATTTGGGCTGGACCATGTCTGCTCTGGCCAGTGGAGTACAGTGGAAGGGACATTATGCCAGGTCAAGCTCTTGAAAAGGACGGGCAACTTCCATCTCTGCCTTTGGAGGGGTCCTGGGCTGTCATGTTAGGGATCCAGATACCCTAAGGCCACTATGTTATGAGGAAATCCAAGCTAAGCAGAGAGCAGCTATGTAGAAACAGAAAGATGGAATGAGGAAAGAGGAGATGGAGGGGTAGTTTGTTACACAGTAGAAAATCAGTCTGAACCCCATGATATAACATAAGCCTTTCCTTTTGTATTTTCCTTGAACTCACATAACACAGTTCCTGTGTCTTGTCTGTGTGGGAGAAGTTCATACATCTTCCACCACACTGGAGATTCCTTTGGAGAATCTTTGAGTTTGTGATTTGTTGAATGTGAGAGATTACCAAGAACCTCTTTCTACAGTTTTTACATTTTTATTTGAAAACTGACAGTATCTTCTTTGATATTCATATAACATATGGATGAAAGAATTTGTGCTTTTTTTTCCTGACACAGAGTAGGAATGTGCATATAATTATTTTGTCACTACTTTATAGCTAAAATTACAACATAGAGTCAACAATTATAAGGTAAATTTAGAGTTCTCACACCATTGTTTGTCCTCTTGAACAACACAAAGAATATCTATTCAATGCAGTAATTTTTTTTCCATTTAATTACATGCTCAGGTACATAAATCACTTTGATCCATGTTCATTCAGGTATGTCCTGACTTCTGACCATGTTTTCACTGTTTTTCTTCTCTGGAACTTATGATCCATTTATTTATTTATTACCTTTATTTTCTTGTTTCCTATCATTAATTTTTTTCTCTTTAATTTTCTTCTACATCTACTCACACTTCCAAAATAGATATAAAAAGTTATTAATTGTTCAAGTTATTCAGTAGATTTAAAATCTCATCACTTCCATGCAAAAATATCCATATATTTTAACTCAGTAAAGGTTATGCTGGAAATAACTGAATTGGTCATGTTGCAAATCAAGTATGTGGCCATATAATAAAAGCCCTGCACATGTAATAAATTCTAACAGACAATTTGACTGAACTCTAACAAAAATCTGAGAGAAAATATATTGTTGTCTTTAATGAGAATCTTGACATTGAAAAGAAAAAAGATGAAAGTTTTTGTTCCAAGGGAAGTGAGGAAGGGGTGGTAGGTGCATCTTCCTAAAAGGCTACGATTTTTATGTGCCTTCAGGTTCCTTCCTGTCTTGTCCCATACGGCCCCACCCTCTTCCCCTTTCTTTCTCTGCCTCTCTCTTCCCTTGCCCTCCCCCCCATAAGACAGGGATAGGATGGGAGTCTGGGAGGAGGAGGCAGGCTGAATACAGAAGTTTGGTGAACCCATTCCTGTTGGTTTTTTCCCATATTAAAAAGTTTTAAATTGATTTAGGAATATATTTGGGATGAAATCCAGTAGCTAATCATCTCTTCCGTTTATTGGGCCTCTCAGCAGTATGTCTGGCTATATCACTCTACTCTTCAAACTCTCACTCTCAGCTTGGGTACAACTGATGCTTCACAAGACCTTTCCAACTTAGCATGTCCTAAGAAGAACTCACAATCCCTCCCCACTGCTTTTCTCCAGTCTTCTTCCCTCAGTAAAGGGCACCACCCATCAGCCAGTTGCTCAGGATAAAAATCACCTGGACAAGATCTTTCCTTTCTTCCACTGACCCCCGCAGTGTATGGTCTCTCAGCAAGTCCTCTTAACCTAACTTCCATCTCCCTAGGTACCACCATGTCGCTCTCGCCCTCTGTCGTATTTTCCCAACCAGTGCCCCTGCTTCTGGTCTTACATGAGTCTCTTCCAGAGTTTAGGTGCTGGAGCCAGACACTGTGAGTTTGAAAACCAGCCTCATCACTCTTTAGTTGTATGACACTGGGCCAGTTTGCTCCCCTCTCCATGCCTCAGAATCCTCATCTGTGAAATGGGGATAATAACAGTAGTACCTCCCTTATAACCACAGTGATTTTGTGAGGACTAATGAGTTGGTACATGTGAAGTACTTGAAACAGCTTCTGGGACACAGTAAACACTTGATATATGTTGGCCATTCTTACGAGTTTGTAATTATTTTGTACACAGTAAAGATCCCTTTAAAACAAAAGGGATTGGGGAAATGTACCGTGCTTCTGTAAGATGTTCACATGAGGGAAAGCTGAATGACAGGTATCTGAAAACTCTCTGTACCATCTTTGTAACTCTTCTATAAATATAAAATTATCTCAAAGAGGAATGTTCGTTAGATAGAAGAATATCACATCACTACTGTGGTGTGAACTCTTCCAATTCTTTCTCTTCACTCTTATCCTGACCTATTATGACCTCCTTGCCAATTCCCAGACCCTGGTCTTCCTGCATCTCCAGGCTTCCCATGATTCTGCTCAAGGTACCTCCTCAGGGAGGCTCTGCAGACATTCTTGTGCCTCCCCTCTCCCCAACTGACTCCCAGCTTTATCCTTCTCTGTAGCACTTAGCGTTATATGAAAAGTTTGTTTTTCCTTTAATTTGTTTACTTCAGTATTATCTGAGCACCTAGTAGAATGCAAATTCGGGAGGGCAGGGACTTTGTCTTAAGCAGTTCTATTCCCCATATCTAGACCAGTTTCAGGCATTTAGTAGTTGTTCGATGTTATTTGTTGAAGGAATAAATGAACAATCATTCTTTCTCTATTCTTTCTCTATCAGTTTTATTTTATTACTAGTCCCACTATATGAGCATAAGAGAATGTTGAAACTTATCAAATTAACAACTGGGCTATTCAAAATTAATGTATTGTTTCATTATATTTTAGTCCTCAGTCTAAGGTAAAAATTAGCTTATGCATGTCCAAAATAATCCTGCATAGGACAATCACAAAACATTACCTCAATGTAAAGGCAAGACTTTGATCTTTTTTTTAAAAAAATGCATAATTCAATATTCTTTTAGAAAAGATGGATTTACTCTGTTGTGTGTTAAAAAACAAAATTTACCTAAGTAAATTTAAAGATCTAATTGGCTTTATTTAAAGATTTATGAATCAGGCAGCATTTCTTCTGGCAAATAGAAGGGAGCCCTGAGGAGCTGTACAAAATGGGAAGATTTTATTCACAGAAATGGTATGGGACAGGGAGGTTATTAGCCAAACTCAAGAAAGGATGGTTTGAGGCAGGGTCATCTTCCCTTAGGAAGAAGGGCAGGGGGTCATATTGGGCAGAAAACCTCACTAGTGCTGGTTAAGAAATTCTGACTGCTAGTTTAAAAATTCCACTCCTGGGAGAGCCTGACACTTGCAGTGAGGTTAGGTATAAAGTCTTGTTGGGGCTTAGCACAAGTGACTCCATTTTGCTTCTGTTCTTTTTAATGCTAGTAAAGAATCAGGTTTAAAAAATGCATGATTCCTGTCTTTGTTCTCCATTAGAATATTTTATGGTTAGAGAAAAATGACATGGAATAGAATGTGCGCAGGTATTGGAGAGTCATCTGATGTCGTGTGCCATTTCAGTCTACCGTGACACGAGTCAGTCAGATTCAGTAGCAATCAGAAAAGAAAGAACTAGCTTTACTCTTACATATTTGAAGCATTGCTTCATACTGCACAGACTGGATTATATATATTCCAGATTATCTGTGGATGTGAATATTATAGAAACTCAAACTTTCTCAACTATAAAAGTCAAAAACAAAACCAAAAACAAACAAAAAACTAAACAAAACACTGAAACATCCAGTAAGCATTCTGAGAACGGCAGAGCCTGGGGACCCATCCTGTGGATTCCCCCCACTCCCCCCTCCCCCCCCCGGGGGAGATTGTGAGGACCGCTTCATGTGCTGTATAACTGGCTGGTACATCTGAATGTCATTTTCTTCAGGCCCAGTAAACTTCAAAATAAAGCGACTTCTTCCCTAATGATATCAGGTTACTTTTGACCAAAGGAAATGTTTTTTGGGTTTTTTTTGTTTGTTTTTAACATTTTATTTTGACATAGTTTCAGACTCTGAGAAAAGTTGCAAGAGTAGGAAAAAGAATTTTTAGACACTCTTCAGCTAGATACCGAGAGGTTAGTGGTTACCATGTTTGTTTCTCTCTTGCTCCATCTATGTTCATAAATTTTTTTTTGTTTTGAACTGTTTTCCAGCATGATGCCCCTTTACCTCTAAAGACTTCAGAATGTGTTTCCTCATCACAAAGGTAGTCTGCTACAAAACCACAGTACAATGGCCTAAATCAGGATATTTGCAGTGATACCACATTCTTAGCTAACTAGCAAACTTTATTCAGATTTGTCATAAGTGTGTACCTTCCTGTGCTGCACTAACCACTGTGTCTCTTTAGTCCCCTCCAACCTCATCCCTTCTGTGCCTTTTATGACAGTCACACTTTGAACGAGTGCAGGCCAGTTATCTTGTAGAATATCCCCTAGTTTGCATTTGTCTGATGTTTCCTCCTGCTTATACTCAGGCTGCCCATTTTTGGCACAAGTGTCATGGGAGTGATTTTGTGAACTTCCCAGTATATGATATCAGTCATCACATGCAGTGGGTTGTCGTTGCTGATGGGGTTCACTTGGACCCCTTGGTAAAAGTGCTGGTGTCTGGGTATCTCCATTTTACAGGTAATGTTAGGATATTTATTTAATTAGACATAAAATGCAGCTCAAATAAATCACACTTGATTTTCAGAAATTAATCCTCTGCAATAAAGTTGTATTTAGTTTGTTTTTTAAAGATTTTAATTATTTTTGAGAGACAGAGAGAGAAAGAGAGCATGAGCAGAGGGAGGGTCCAAGGAAGAGGGAGAAGCAGACTCCCCGCTGAGCAGGGGGCCTGACACAGAGCTCGATCCCAGGACCCTGAGATCATAAACTGAGCAGATGCTTAACCAACTGAGCCACACAGGTGCCCCAGAAAGCTGTATTTTAAAGATAATTCAACAGAAAACATGTACATCTCTTTCTCTCTCACAAATAAATAAAGTATTTGGGGAAAAAAAGAAAACATATACACATGTAAATAAGACAATGGCTTATCAGTGTCTGAAAATCAGACAGAAATATCTGCAGACATCACAAAGAGGTGTCTCCTCTCCCATCTGCATTGTAGCAGTATTCGCAATAGCCACCATATGGAAACAACTCAAGTGTCTGTCAATGAATGAATGAATAAATAAGATGTGCTATGTTATCTGTACAGTTCAGTCATGAGAAAGAAGGAAATCTGGACATTTGCAACAATGTGGATGAAACTGGAGAACATCGTGCTAAGTGAAATAAGCCAGACAGAGAAAGACAAATACCGTACGAACCCACTTACATATAGGATCGTTAAAAAAAAAAAAAAAAGGTTGAACTCATAGAAGCAGAGAGTAAGATGGTAGAACATGGTCGTGGAGGGGGGCGGTGGGGGAGCTGGGAGAGGTTAGCACAAGGTTGCAGTTGTGCAGGGTTTGTAGGTCTGGAGACCTGATGTATATATACGATGACTGAAGCTAATGGGAATGTGTCGAACACTGGAAATATGCTGAGAGAATAGATCTCAGGTGCTCTCCCGACAAATAACAAATAAGTAAAAGAACAAATTTTAAAAAAAGTGGTAACTGTGAGGAGATGACAAAATGATTCGCTCGATGTAGTAGTCATTTCACTATGTGAATGTACATCAAATCATGTTATATACCTTAAATACCATCTTTATTTAAAACATATAAATGAAAAAATTCTAAATATCTGCAGGCTGCTATTTCTAAGAAGCAAAATCTTTAGCAATTAAGTACATAAGTTAGATGATTTATACATAGTTTTGTCTTCCCAACGTGTCTAAACTTCTGAGGACTAAGGCTGTGAATCTTCTACCTGAAATGGAAGATCAAAAACTGACAAGCTATTTAAAAGAAAAAAATTCCATATTTCCTTTCAAACTTCTACTACTGAAATACAGATCATACTGCCTAAAATGGGTTTCTTGTACAATGCTGGCTTATACACTGGATTTATCTGAAGTGAACTTTATTTTTCTCACTGACAAAGTCTTAAGAATAGAATCTAGTGAGGGGCGCCTGGGTGGCTCAATGGGTTAAAGCCTCTGCCTTCGGCTCAGGTCATGATCTCAGGGTCCTGGGATCGAGCCCCCATCGTGCTCTCTGCTCAGCGGTGAGCCTGCTTCTCCCTCTCCCTCTGCCTGCCTCTCTGCCTACTTGTGATCTCTCTCTCTCTGTTTCAAATAAATAAATAAATAATAATAAAAAAAAGAATAGAATCTAGTGAGAGAAAAATTAAGAGAAACCTGGGAGCCTGGGTGACTCAGTCATTAAGCGGCTACCTTCAGCTCAGGTCATGATCCCAGGGTTCTAGGATCAAGCCCCACATCAGGCTTCCTGGTCAGTGCGGAGTCTGCTTCTCCGTCTGCCTCTGCTCCTCCTCTCTGCTCCTGCTCTCTCTCTCTCTCTCTCTCTCTCTCTCTCTCTCTCTCTCTCTCTCTCTCTCTCTCAAATAAATAAATAAAATCTTAAAAACACACCAAAAAAGAATTAGGAGAAATCTTGCTGTGATGTGGACCTTCTGCAGCGGACTGACTTGTAGGATGCGGGCTGGTGCTCCCCGCACAGGGCGCTGGTCCTCCTTCACCCTGCTTTTGCCTTTATGTTTACTTCCTCTAGACTCTCTGGTTCTATTTCAGAAACAAGTTTCTTAGGCACCTGGGTGGCTCAGTGGGTTAAAGCCTCTGCCTTCGGCTCAGGTCATGATCTCAGGGTCCTGGGATTGAGGCCCGCATCAAGCTCCCTGCTCAGTGGGGAGCCTGCTTCCTCCTCTCTCTCTGCCTGCCTCTCTGCCTACTTGTGATCTGATCTCTCTCTGTGTCAAATAAATAAATAAAATTTAAAAAAAAAGAAACAAGTTTCTTGAAGACATACCATATACTCTACCTGGATGCTGTGGAAATTAGAAGCTTTTATTCCCAGGAAATATACCACTTCCCGTTAGGATGGTCATCCTATAAGAAATCAAGCTATAAAACTGCATGCTGCAAATATTGTATCTAAATTATGGCTCGATAAGGTTGCCAGATAAAATCCAGGATTCCTAGTTAAATTTGAATTTCAGATAAAAGAAAATATCTGGGACATACTTATACTAAAAAAGAAAAAAAGCAATCGTTGTTTGTCTGAAATTCAAATGCAACATCGAGAAATTACCTTGTTTATTGCAACTTACCTGGAAGCAGTCTCATCTCCTCTTATTTACTGAGTCACAGGATGGATTAAAATACCTACATAACATAGTTATGGTTGATGCCTATAAAGTAAATAAATTTTTAATCTAAAAAACAACTCTCTATTGATGCAATCTTATTGATGCTTACAGAATATGTGTAGACCAGTCTCAAGAACTAAATTTTACTTGGAGTTTTAAATTAAAAAATCCCGGCTTCAGACTATATTATTATATACTTCTAGAAACATTAGGAATCATTGTTACCAAAGACCAAAATGAGGAGATTTTATGAGCTTAATAGATTGTATTGCTAGAATCCGACACTCAAATTAGGTTATGTACAGTGTGTTTCGTGTATTAAAAACATCTTTAAAAAAAAGAAACAAATCTGATTTTGGAATAGCATGCGTTTTAAAGTACTCAGTGGAGTAATTTTTATTTGAAAGGAGTTTTGTTTTGTTTTAGAGTTAAAAAAGTAGAACAAATCTTGATTTTTGGTTCTGAAATGAGCTCCATTACACAGACATTTAATGATGCCTTAATTTTTAAGTAAATTACTTGCATCTCTATACTGCCTCCTTAAAGTTTCCGAAGCTCTCTTTGAGTGGATATTTAGGAATTGATGGATGGATTCTCATCGCTTGTTTTCCATAGCTTTTAAACACAGGCTGTAGTCCATCAGTAAGGAAGAATGGCTCTTCTTTTTGGCCCTACTGCTGGGAGCAAACAGCAAAGATGCCTCTTGCTTGTCTTCCATCTAAATTACAGGAGAATGGGATTTATACAGGCTATAAATCTAGTTGGAATAAAGCCTTTAAGTGGTAACCAATTTTGTGGTGTGTAAGTATCATTGATTGGTTAATCTGAGAGTGTTTTTATAAACTGATTTGGATTAGTTCTGATGGCAGAGCTATCTTCAGGCTCTTCCATAGTGGTGAGTGTAGTGAATAAGGCAGTGAAAATTAACCCGTTGGCCCCACCTATAAATTTAAATCACAGCCTTTGAAACAAGACAGCAACCTCATTACATGCAGTTTGCGAGCGTGTATTATACTCTCCGAGCCGTGGAGACCATTTTTTTCATAATTGGTAATTGTTGCTCCACATCCAGGAGGCCATGGCATGAAACACTCTGGGGACTGCGGGCTTTGTGGGGATCAATCCTCAGGACATATGAGGTACTTTGCAGAAAGGCCAGCTGAACTGATTCTCCGGAGACATTCTATAGAAAATGCTATGAAGATGAATTTAGATTTAATTTAAGGAGTTATATTTGTCTGTTACAGAACACAATGAGAAAGATGTCTAATATTCTCTAAAATTTCATATCTAGAGAATATAGAACAAAAGGATGCTTTTTCAACAAGAAGGATGCCAGGGATCATCTATTCAGATGCACAAGAAAGAAATGTTCTTCCAGTGGAAATAGCAGTGTGAAAAAGGGAAGTTAAAGAGGTAGATTTCAGTCCTTTCCTTAGACTTAAAAAAAAAAATCTCCTTTAGAAATGGAGCTTAAGGTGTTAGGATGGAGTAAACATTTGCACCACGAGGACTAGTATGATCGCTTTTCCCATGCAAGCAAGTCATCAGGGTACCTGGAGCAACGATGGACAAGAATGCAGCATGTGGGAAAAAACCAAAGCTCGGTTCCCCTCAAGTTCCAGTAACTTCTGTTTTGCTCTGACAATATTGTGACAAAAGTCCACGATGCAAATTAGGCATGGGATTGTATGTAGGGGAAATATTTGGAGGGCTCCTTCCTTACAAATCTGCCCTTATAGAAAATAAGAACATGATTTAAAAAAAAATGGGCAAGTCAGGGAACCAAAAGAAGGCTTCACTGAGATTTCTGGTATGTGCCTGTCTTGGGTGACTTCCAGTGTGTTGCACTTCAGAGTTATAGCCAGAGCCAGCTTTGGGGAGTCAGGGGGAACCACCTTTAGCCTGGCTTCAGGATTGCTAGGGAAGGGCTGAATGTCTACCCAGCCTCCTGCAGCAAACCCAGAAACATTCCCACCCCATGGTGTCTTGCAATGTTGTCAGTATCCTTATGTCCACATCTGGGAGCAAAGAAATTCTTAGATGATTTGGGCTGTAATTCAATACCCATTTAATTGATAACCAACTGAGACAAAATTTCCATTCCAGGTTAGATATTTGGAATTCAGAAAAATTAGCCAGGGTTTGGATGAATTTTAATACCTTATTGATATAGGCACAAAATTCAGGAGGCACGTAAGCAGACTCTATTTTGGCTTCAGAATAGGAGCTTGGGTTTTAATTTCTGTTTTTGGTAAAGCATATCTATCCGCAAAAGAGGATTGACTTTTCTTTCCTAAGAGCTCATCTACTAATACTGAATACTAAATTATTCTTTATTTGGAGTTATTCTGACATAACTGTAGTCATTTCCAAAGCAAGACTCAGTCATCCATCACAAAAAGCTATGATGCTCTACTAAGCCAGTGGAATGCTATTTTTTTTTTAAGATTTTATTGCTTTATTTGACACAGAGATAGAGAGATCACAAGTAGGCAGAGAGGCAGAGAGAGAGGAGGAAGCAGGCTCCCCGCCGAGCAGAGAGCCCGATATGGGCCTCGATCCCAGGACCCTGAGATCATGACCTGAGCCGAAAGCAGAGGCTTTAACCCACTGAGCCACCCAGGCGCCCTGGAATGCTATTTTTTGCAAATACAAGAAACCCGAAGCTCATTTATATGAATCTAATATATCAACAAAACCTTCTTTTCCAAAGTGTATCTTGTAGACTGTGTTTTCTTTGAGCTATCAGCAAGCATCTAATGGATCTAATGGAAGGAGAATATAAGTGCTTATTAACTCACACTTTGGGGCTTCCTCCCAAATGCCAGCTTGGAAAGGAATATGGACTACAGATAAACTGGAAAGAATAAATAATAGGTTTTATTATTATTATTCCTCCCAATGTAAATGTCGGGAAGAAGAGGAATTGGATTCAGAAATGTTCTCTTTGGTTCTTCTCCAGATAATAAATTGGGCTTCTCACAAATGGAAAAGCCATTGTTGACCTTCCTTGACAGACCCAAAGCAATGCATTCTTTATAAAATAACACTGCATTGCTAATAACGCAATCCCAGCAGCCAGGCTGGTGCTGTTTAATTTGTTTCCATGGTGTGATAGCGTAATTCTAACATGCTGAAAAATCACTGCACAGAGACTCCTACTGCCATTGTTGCTGAGCGCATTTTCAATATAACATTTGTTATTGCAGTGCTGGGGGCGTCTTCTGAGAGGCAATACCCTGTATGAAGCTGGGTATAGAATCCCCCTAATGTAGACGGGAGTTGTGTATCCAAGTTCGGTTTATCTCTAACCCATGTACATAGGTATCCATTGCACATTTTCTATTGGATAGAATGTCTGTTCTCTTTCAATAAGACCAGGGACTTATTTCTTATATGGATGGCAGAGTGTTAGGGAGACATGCGAAAAGATACTCTTACAATAACAAGCTAGCCAGAGAGTTTGATTTGTGTATCTTTTCCCTTTTTTTCCTTCTTGGCATGTAAACATTTTAATAGAGAATCTATTATTATGTTAAATTAGCTACTCTTACAAAATAGGCTTTTTGGACTATATTTAATCTCAGATTTTATAGCACCATCATATCCAGAGCATGTGGGTGACTGCTTCGTGATTCACCAGCTAAAAGTGGAAAGGTTGGGCTCTGGTGTCCTATTTGATTGGGAAGCTGGAAGGACAGCCTGTATAGAGCACACACATTTTTCATAATTATGTTGCCTGCAGGGTTGCCACCTGTCCTAATTTGATCTGATTAAGGTGAAATGCAAAAACTGTCCTCATTTCTCTCCGACTGGAGTGGTGCCAGGCTTCATCTCAGAAAGGAAGAGGAGATGAATGCGTACACAACCGAGGAGGGGGGAGGGGATGGGAACACATCAGCTGGTCTCCAGGACCCAGGGAAGGCGGGAGAAATTGGTCTCAGTGCTGTTAGGGAATGTAAGCTTGTAGACACATTCTGACAAGGATTTTAGCAGGAACTATCAAAATGTTGAATGCAATAACACCTCGCCCAGCAGCGATTGCACTTCGGGAATTGTATCCTAGTTGGTCATCTGAATAGTTGCAAATACACATGTACAGATGACTCACTGACACACATCTCATCCCTCAGGGTTTCGTTGAAGGGTATGCATATAATGGACAGGTGAGCAGCTGTGAAAAATGATGTCTATCTGTATTATTTGGCATAAAAGATGTTCATTTGTGTTCTCAGGTTAAAAAGAACAAGATACAGAATTTCACGATGCCATATATTTAACATCATGTGCGTGTGTATACAGTAAGAGAGTTATCTAGAAGAATATTGACAAAATTTTAATGGTGACCATCTCTTGGTGGTGGAATTTCTACTTTTCACTTCCTCTGCTATTTTAATAATTTACAATGTTCGTGTTTTCATTTTGGAAAATGCTTTAAAAACACAGAGAATTATAAACATTAAACATCTCCTCTTCTAAACAGGGAGAAACTCTCTGGAAATGGTGGTCTAACACCAAAACTTATAAGAAAAGAAAAATGTGTACACCTTGTTGCCATATCCCCAATAGCACTAAGCCACTATGCAAACCAATTTTCTTCTTAATTTCTTATCCTAAGGTGGATTTTTTGGTCTTTATACATTCTCTTTTTAGAACAGTGTAACATCATTTATCCTAAGTGCTACCTAGTCATGTATCTGTATAGATATTTTTCTCATTCACCCTGAAAATTTTAAAGAAGATTTAACAATGCTGCACATATTCAGGGAACTAGATATAACACATGCCCTTTGTGCTCCGAGTAATATCATATCTCCAAACACAGGTGAAAGGCAAAAGTCAAACAGAAAAGACTTTAGGTTTTCTGGTACACTGTATAGTTTGTCATCACAAAATTCATCCATAAGCCATGACTCTATTTTGGTTGAAGATTTTCAAGACCTCACAGAATCACTGTTTATGTTTTGAAACAAGGCATCTAAGTAGAAAGATGTTAGTTGGAATGTATTCATTGGCCGTCAAGATGTTCCAGAATCTTTGTCCTGGTATCAGGCCTATTTGGGGCCAACCCTGTTGATATGGTTGTTGAGCCCAACCTACCTGGGGTAGGTGTGGATCCAAGTTGTAAAAGCTCTCAACTCAACTCATGTTCACAACATTTGGATCTGGTTGATTTATTGTAATTTTAATAAGAGTATACAAATGCAATCTTTTACAGTCTAGATTATATCTACTTTACCCAACATTGTAATATATAGCTCTTCAAAGGAATGCTTTCTCTCTTTTTTTCTTTATTTTTTTAGTGTTCTAAGATTCATTGTTTATGCACCACACCCAGTGCTCCATGCAATACATGCCCTCCTTAATACCCACCACCAGGCTCACCCATCCCCCCACCCTCTCCCCTCCAAAAACCTCAGTTTGTTTCTCAGAATCCACAGTCTCTTATGCTTCATCTCCCCCTCAGACTTATCTCAATTCACTTTTTCTTTCCTTCTCCTAAAGTCCTCCATTTTATTCCTTATGTTCCACAAGGAAGTGAAACCATATGATAATTGATTTTTTCTGCTTAACTTACTTCACTCAGCATAATCTCCAGTCCCATCCATGTTGATACAAAAGTTGGGTGTTCATCCTTTCTGATGGCTGGGTAATATTCCATTGTATATATGGACCACATCTTTATCCATTCGTCTGTTGAAGGGCATCTTGGCTCTTTCCACAGTTTGGAAATTGTGGACATTGCTGCTATGAACATTGGGGTATATACGGCCCTTCTTTCAATTACATCTGTATCTTTGGGGTGAATACCCAGTAGTGTAATTACAGGGTCATAGGGTAGCTCTATTTTTAATTTTTTGAGGAATCTCCACACTGTTTTCCAAAGTAGCTGCACCAACTTGTATTCCCACCAACAGTAAAAGAGGGTTCCCCTTTCTCCATATCCTCTCCAACCCTTGTTGTTTCCTGTCCTATTGATTTTGACCATTCTAACTGGTGTAAGGTGGTATCTCAGTGTGGTTTTGATTTGAGTTTCCCTGATGGCTAGTGATGATGAACATTTTTTCATGTGTCTCTTAGCCATTTGAATGTCTTCTTTGGAAAATGCTTTCAATTTAGGAGGTTCTGGATTGCTCTAGGATAATCTCAATATTTTAACAAGAGAACTAGTTTTCTCATGTGGGAAAATTTCTATTATAAAATAAGATAGATCATTAAAAGAATTGGGTTGTCATTCCAAGTTCTGCCTTTTAAAGTGTCCCTTTTAATACTTATTTTCTGGGGTACCTGGGTGGCTCATCTGGTTAAGAGTTTGCCTTTGGCTCAGGTCATGATCCTGGAGGTCCTGGGATCCTGATTCTGGGGGTCCTAGGATTAAGCTCTGCATTGGGCTCTCTGCTCAGCGGGGACTCTGCTTCTCACTCTGTGCTTTCTCTCTCTCTCTAGTAAATAAATGAAATCTTAAAACACACACACACACACACACACAACACAACACAACACAACACTTTTTTTCTGTGAACCAGAGCATCCTTTAGAAAAAGGGCTTTATGCTTTGGCAAAAACCATAGACAAATACGATGGTGTTATGTGACCATGTTCTACCTTTGAGTAACGTGTGGAGTCATGCACAGTCACGTTGGAAACTCCTTTCCTCATCTCGGGAGTGTATAATGCAAAATAGACAAATGTAGGTATATTCAAATGCAAGTTAGTGAAGGCTGCTGGGAGCAACCCGAGAAGGAGATTGTTTCCTTAAGATACGTTTCCTTAGCTCTGCGCAGTAACTACTGATGGATGGATGCACACATGCATGTAGCTGTTAGGCACCTCCTCTGTCCCAGCCCCAGCCACGTAAGATGGGGGAAGACCTATCTAAATGTCCCAAGGGCTTTTTCGGTCCACACAGCCCTCCCCTCCGAGATCCAAGGCCCCTAACCCCAAAGGCAGTATCACATCCCCATGCAGTGGGCCCCACGTCTCCCCAGGGATATGGTTATGTCCACATTACCCAGAATCCCTTACCCATCTTTTACAGCATTTGCTTCCCAGATTGTCCCTGTCCCTTGAGTTCTGGAGAACCACTGAATAACAGAGAATGGGTTGAGTATACAGAATGTGGATATCTGTGAAAATGGAAATAATAGATTCAGGTGACTCGGTACACCAAAATGTGAGTCCTAGTTGCAGAGCTTTTGAATCTAATGATGGTCGGTGAGATGAAAGTCTCTGGAAGAGCATGGAAAGTTTGAGCACCTGGCCAGGAGTGCGCAATGCTCAAGACTTGAGGCACATGCCAGACCACCTCTGTATGGAAGGACATTTGATAAATAAAATTAAGTTGTCCTCCCCCAGTGTTCTTCTTTAAAACCTCTTCATCCTAGAAGCTTCTCAACATGGAAAATCAGGAGAACAATAACGCAGGGAGCCTCTGAATACCCACCCCTCAACCACAGTGACCGTTTTATTTTTCAAACCAATAGCCCAAAGAAGTCCACACGTTGCATTTGGCAGCATGTCTAATGGGTCTTTTATTTATTTATTTATAATTTTAGGTATGGTTCTGGATCAAATATCAAGTCATTGCTTAAATTTTTCTTACTGTCTCATCATTTTTTTTAAGGATTTTATTTATTCATTTGACACAGAGAGAGAGATTACAAGTCGGCAGAGAGGCAGGCAGAGAGAGAGGAGAGAGAAGGAAGCAGGCTACCTGCTGAGCAGAGAGCCCGACATGGGCCTCGATCCCAGGACCCTGGGATCATGACCTGAGCCGAAGGCAGCGGCTTTAACCCACTGAGCCACCCAGGCGCCCTGTCTCATCATTTTTTACAGTAGAGTTTTTCAAACCAACAGCCCAGAGAGGTCCACATATTGCATTTGGCAGCATGTCTAATGGTTTTTTTGTGTCTCTATCTTTAAATTCTTGCGATGCATTTGTTGAAGAAACTGTGCCATTTACCTTAGAATTACCCATATTTTGAATTTCACTGTACCCCTACCCTATAAGTGTTGTATAAGGAGGTGGTTTGCAAACTTAGCATTCATGTAATGTCATCGGGAGGGCTTGTGAAAATGCAGATTGCTGGGCCTCCCCCCTTTGTTTCTGATTCGGTCAGTCTGGGGCTGGGCCTGAGAATATGCATTTCTAATGAGCTCCCTGATGCTGCTGCTCTGGGCACCACACTTTAAGAACCACTGGTGGGGCGCCTGGGTGGCTTAGTGGGTTAAAGCCTCTGCTTTCGGCTCAGGTCATGATCTCAGTGTCCTGGGATCGAGGCCCGCATCGGGCTCTCTGCTCAGCGGGGAGCCTGCTTCCTCCTCTCCCTGTCTCTCTGCCTGCCTCTCTGCCTACTTGTGATCTCTCTCTGTCTGTCAAATAAATAAATAAAATCTTTAAAAAAAAAAAAAAACCACTGGTGTAAGTAATCCTGTCCCCTGTATCACCTTTAAATTAGTATTTCTATCAAAGGTGTGATGTGAGAGATTTTCATTTTTATAGGAATCTTCAAAAATAATATTATGTTCTTCTATCAGGAGGCACAGATGTCCCTTGTCCATCTTTGTGGGAATAGCAGCCATTGATGATTATTACTTGATTTCATTTGGCTTTATGAGTTATTTATATTATAATAATTCTAACATTCCTTTTTATAATTTAATAGCTGCAGTAGTTTTATTGAAAAAAATTTTCATTAACTATTTGGTTAC
This sequence comes from Ailurus styani, assembly GCA_002007465.1. Taxonomy (NCBI): domain Eukaryota; kingdom Metazoa; phylum Chordata; class Mammalia; order Carnivora; family Ailuridae; genus Ailurus; species Ailurus styani. The sequence continues at coordinate 2,961,949 of LNAC01000025.1, forward strand.
TTGGAGGTAAAATTTATATGTTAAATGACAGATTAAATGCTTGATTTTCCCCCTTTTATTTACAAGTTTTAAGGATAATTGTTTTCCTAGTATCTTCAAAGGTGAAAGATGAGATTTTAAAAAAAATCTTAACTCATGAATTTTAACATGATGCATTTGAATGTATTCTAGTTGTTATTTTTATTGGTTTTCAAATTATTCTGTCTTCAGCCACTGTGAGCCTCCCTGTTGCCTCTTGAATCTCTTGTCATCACCCTAGTAGTTTTTAACTGAGATATAATTGACATATTAGTTTCAGATGTACAATATGTTTTTATATTTGTATATATTATGAAATGATCACAAGTCTAGTTAATATTTGTCATCATATAATATCAAATATTTTTCTTGTGATGAGAACTTTTAAGATCTACTTTTAGCGAATTTCAAATATACAATACAGAATTGTTAACTATAGTCATGAGCCGTGCAATACACCACTGGGACTTATTTATTTTATAACTGGAAGTTTGTACCTTTTGACCCTGTTCACCTATTCGCCCACTCCCTAATGCCCACCTCTGGGAACCACGAATCTGTTCTCCGTGTCTGTGAGCTCAGGGTTTTGTCGTTGTCGTTGTCTGACTGGTTGTGTTTTTTTTAGATTCCACATATGAGGTCATGCAGTATTTGTCTCTGTCTGACTTATCTTGCTTAGCATAATGCCCTCAAGATCCAACATGTTGCTGCAAATGGCAGGATTTCCTCGTTTTTTATGGCTAAATCATACTCCATTTTATGTATGTAATATATGTTTTAAAGGCAAAATGTATCATGAGTTTATCCCGATCTGGTTGTCAAGATCAATATGTGCCAGTGGAAAGAGAAGCTTGATACCCAGACCCAAAGTCTCTGTGTAGCCCATGAGAGCAAGAATCTTGCCTGTCTCCAGTATGGCTGGATACCACCCCTCAAAGTAGCTTCAACAAGTATATGTGGACTTTAGAGACTATTAGAAGCCCCCCAGGCTTCACTCAGGGGAGGAAATGGGTACCTGTCAGCAGATTGGGGGCATACCAGAGGGACAGGGAATGTTTGGTGAGGATGACTGGTGGGTCAGAGCATGTCCCTTGTCCAAGCCACAGAAGAAGGCCAGACAGAGCAGCTTCACTTGGCAGACCAGGGATATATATGTATCAGAGCTCAAAGCTAGTACGGTCTCGTCTGAAAGCCAAGTGTCTCCTATGACACGCTATTTAAGCAAACTAAGACAAGAAGGCAGTATAGTGTATGGCCTCTGTTTAAGCACAACTTGAGAATCTTCAATAGAAATCTCCTTGTATTGCCGTATTATTACTTTTCCCTTTATCCCGTGTACATCTCAATAGTCAAGAGCAACTAAATATATATAAACAGAAATAAGAAAGTGATTATCTCCTGCATTCCCTCCACTAAGTGAAAATCACCCTCAGTATAGTGGCACATGGTCTTCCAGTATTTTTCCAATGTGTATGTAATCACTTTACCAAACCGGAATCATCATATGCATGCTGGTTTGTAATCTGATTTCTTTACTTTAACCACATCACAAACACCTGTGCTCGTCATTAAATAGCTACTTACAGTATCATTCTGATGGCGGTGTTCTGTTCCATCCTGGGCCTTCGCATGTGCTCAGAGTTAGACCTGCCCCTCTTCTGCCCCTTGCTCTCCTTGGCTGGTCCCAGTGTCATGGCTTTAAGCAGCATCTTCACATGTGTGTTTCCCTATTTTGAACCTCTTGAGCTCCACACTTGACTATCTAACTGTCCCCTCTACACTTCGATGGGTAACAGACATCTGAAATTTAACATTCAGAATTGACACCTGATTGGACACTCACTCTACCCCCAGATGACCTCCTCCCACAGTCTCCCCTGTCTCAGCCAATGGCATTCTTAACTTTCCAGGTGCTCAGGCCTAGAACCTTGCTGTCATCTGTGACTATGACCTCTCACTCCCACCTGCCACCTATCGGCAAATCCTCTCCATCTGTCTTCAAAGCATATCCGGATTCTGACCAATTTTCACTTCCTCTCCACCACCACCCTGGCCCAGGCCACTGTCATCTCTCACTTGCACAGGATCATAGCTTCCCAGCCGGCTCTCTGCCGCAATCCACTCACTACAGACTATTTTAACACAATAGCCAAACTGATTTTTTTTTTAAGTAAAGCAGATCATGTGACTCCTCTGCTTAAAACTTTCCAGTGGGGGCACCTGGGTGACTCAGATGGTTAAGCATTTGCCTTCGGTTCAGGTCATGATCAACCCCTACATTAGGCTCTCTGTTCAGCGGGGAGTCTGCTTCTCCCTCTCCCTTTCCCTCTGCTCATGCTCGCTCTCTCTCTCTCTCACTCTCTCAAATAAATAAATAAAATCTTTAAAAAAAGCCAACAACCTTTCAATGCCTTCCCATCTTATTAATACTAACGGCCTAAATCCTTAGAAATGGTTTAAAAGGACCCTGCCTGAGGGCAGGGAGGACCTCTTTGCCTAGGACACTATTTTCCTTTGCCCATCCTGCCCACTGGATCCCACAGTGTCCTATCAGCACACGCTTCCTCCTTCCACATCTGTACTTTCTGTGCTCTCTGCCTACATCTTCCTCCCCCAGGTAGCACCTTCTGGGGGATGGTTTCCTAACCACCCCCATAAACTAGTTCTCTCTTGTGCCCCATTACTGTTCTATTGTTTTGCATGGCACCCATCAACATTTGACACTCTATTATTTGTTTCTTTCCTGTGTGCTCTCCCATCTGGAATATAAGTAACATGAGGGCAGGGGCCTTTCTGTTTTGTTCACTGCTGCCCCACTACATAAAATAGTGTGTGGCAATAAATATGGGTTAAATGTGCAAGAGCCTGAGTTAATTTCAGTATGTCCGATAACAGTACATACTTTCCCCCATAAATATGCCCCTGGTTTTCTCTTCCTACTTAAAAACTACACTGTGAATAATGATGAAAAGTAAAAAATATGGAGGATGAGTTATTTTGTTTTAAATCTTCCCTAGATACCTGTTAGTGAATCACATCATTAATAGTTGTCTGGATAATAAGATGAGGCAAGTATGGCAAGGCTCCTCTGCTTACAGGCAGTCTATTTTCTGGAAATTCATTTCTTTTATGCTTGGGAAGTGACTAAGAGTATCTCATTGCAACCCGTCCATGTATTTCCACCGAATGGAGTGTGGAGGGTGCATGGAAGCCTTCCTTCTTGCTGATAGACACCTATTTTCCAAAATAGACCAGCTTCAGCTATCCTAAAGCCTGGAGTCCATGACAAAGCCTGAAGTATAGAAAGGAATTCCTGTGTGTTGCCATTCACCAGCTGGACTTGCCTTAACACCCTCTGAACACACGGTTTGATAGCTGCACTCCTCCAACCCTCTCCTTGAAGTCTTCAAACAAAACTCCAGCCTTCTAAATCAGCATCAGTTGGATTCCAGTTTCCCCGCTTCCTATCACGTGCCTATCTCCTGCTCATTACTAATCGCCTGGGCACATCGCTGTTCACAGAATCTGTAAATCAGTCTGTTTCCTATTGTCCCATGACTCAGCCCTGGGGCTGCTGCTGTGTGTGTCATTTGCTTACCATCCTCCATTTTAACACATTGTCTCTGTTTAACATCTCATCTCTGATTCCAGATTTCATGGGCCCCTTCTCTCTCAACACTCCCCAAAAAAGAATTCCTTGTGCTTTTGTACCTGCTGGACATGATAGTTAATGAACATTTGCGAAGCCACCAAATAATCAAACCGCAAACACAGTGAATACAATAGAGACCAACAATTTGTGAACCTAGCCGAAAATGTCAGTACAGTAACATCATCCTCACGGATGAAGCTACAGTTGATGGGCTTTCTCACTAGAGCAGCTTATTCCAACCTTGGAAAGTTCTGAAGCTAAAGGTAGGTGGGTCTAAGAACTTCCAAAAGGATGTTGAAGATGGCTGAAGGTTTGAACCAAAATAATTGTCAGCTTTGAAACACCAACTACACCAGAATCTCTTCATTTTCATTTTGTAGTTGAAGAATGCTTGAAGCAAATAGTCCATAAACCTATGGAGGTATAAGAGACAAAATGGCTGGATTCAGCTGTGTGGAAGGGCCATTCTTGGGCTATCGTGCTGTCAGGTGGGCAGCCAGAAGAGGCGAATGGACCCCAGTCTTTGCCAGCTGTTGATATGATAACTGGAAACTTGCTAAATGTGTTACAAGACCTCATTATCCCCATGCTTTAAAGGTGCCTGGCTCCAAGCCTGTGAGTGCTGCACTTCAGAAGATAAATAACAAACTTGGACTCCTTGGTGGGGCTCTGCTGACAGATGAGGATTACTCATATTTAGTCATTTTAGCTAATTAAAGTAAACAATGATCACTAATTTTCGTGTAGGAAGATATAAAGATCTAGACAATCGAATCACAGTACATGAACAATATAGCTGAAGCTGCATTTTGTCTCTTTTTTTCCCATCACAGAAGCTATTATTTGTCCTTGAAATTGGATTTTTGGTTTTATTTATCTCGTCTCTTTCCAATGTATATCACACCAGCCCACAAACTTTAAGTATCTAAACTATATAAAAGCAGTGATGAATCTAAGTGGCAGCACTTAGAGTGCTAAAAAAATTGTTTGTTGTGTTTTTTTAAGGATTTGAAGTATGCCTTTCAGTAATGAATGCAATTATGCCCACACTAAGACGAATAAAAGAAACAAAAAGCATAGCACTAAAGCAACCAGGGAAATTATGGAAATAAATTTAAAATACAAAAAGTCAGAAACAGAATGCCATTAAGTACTTGGAAAACTATCAACTTTTTTGTTCCCTCCCTCACCCCACTTCATCCCCTAACTGATCTCTTCATCTCGACTTTAAGCCCCCTTTAGAATTGTATCAATTCCTTAAATTAAATTGTTTATTTCTTTAGTATTGTTTGAGATATTATTTATCCCCTGAAATGGAGTAATGCCTCAATATATCCTGAGGAAGTCCATTTTAAAGAACTGTTCTAGGATAGAGAGTAGCATTAAAAAATAAGTACGGGGCACCTGGGTGGCTCAGTGGGTTGAAGCCTCTGCCTTCAGCTTGAGTCATGATCTCAGGGTCCTGGGATCAAGGCCCACATCGGGCTCTCTGCTCAGCAGGGAGCCTGCTTCCTCCTCTCCCTCTGCCTCCCTCTCTGTGCTCTCTCTCCCTCTGTCAAATAAATAAATCTTTTTTAAAAAATGAGTACATATTGGAAGTTTCCAGTTCATAAACTTGTATATAAACTTGTATATAAACTTGTTCATAAACTTCCACAAACTTGTATGTCCATAAATTGGTACTCAAAATTCTTTTACCCTAAAGAAACCTCATTGACTTACCCATGGTAATCGGTCACCCAATTGGTAACCTACCGAATGAAGCTTTTTCTGATATGATGTACATAATCTCAGTCTCCAGTTTGATTGGATCCACTCAGGGATTTAACCCCATGGGTTCTTTCCTCCATGCTGCTAACTAGACATCGACATGCTCGTTTGGGTAAACAAACCACCTTGGGTTATGGAAAAACATGTTCAAGGGGCCCCAAAATGGGGTCTCCATTGCTTCCCACTCTCTCGTTTCAACTGAGAATGAACTTTTGAGAGCGGCAGGACAAGGAGATGGTGGGTTGGGGCACTTGCCACTCTAAGAGCCTCATGCTCCCCGTAGTCGCTCATGTGTGTTGAGTTGACCATCAAAAGTAAATCTGCATTGGGGAGGGTTTGTGCTTTGGTGAATGCTGTGAAAGGTGTAAGCCTGATGATTCACAGACCTGTACCCCTGGGGCTAATAATAATAATAATAATAATAATAATAATAAATAAAATAAAAGTAAATCTGTAATCAGAAGGATACTGGATTACCAAAACACCACCCTTAGAAATTTAAAAGCAAAAAGCATTTAAAATATAGCTTAATAACAAAGAGTTTTATGAAACACAGAAGTGTAGGCAAAGTACCAAGAATATACACCCTGAGAACAATTTTCTAATTTTTTAAAAACTTTGACATCAACTCACAAATAAAAATTCTAAGTGTTTTTAATTTCTGTTACTGCATTTTCTCTCTTGCCTGTCATGTATTCTGGGTCCATTCTCTCAAATGAGCACCAGAAAGTCCATTGATTGAGGCAAACAGTGTTTATTAGAAGGGACGCCAGGATTTATAGGGATTGGGGATCTGGGCTTAAGTGGTGAAGGCAGATCTTTCAGGTGGGGAACTGACTGGAATGGGGCAAAATTCATGACATAAAAGGTGGGGACTGGAAGACACAGTGAGTCAAGGTTTTCGAAGGGGGGCTCGAAAAGAAAACTTGCCTGATACATGAACCTTTGCCCAGGTTAGCAGTCTGTTGTCCTGTTAAAGCACGTGGCTGCTCAGATGAGCCAACTGTGCTAAATTATTTTCAGGAATGCCTTGAAACAGTGAAGTGATTTTCTGCATTACAAGCTTATCTTCTGAGGCGGGATTTTTCTGCAACAGTCAGGTCTCGGTTCTCAGCCCCTGTAGTTGAGCTGTGTGGATGCAGGTGCTTGCAATTCTCATCTGCGTGCAGACAGCTCCTTGGCTTCCCAAACACACCTGGTGCCTCCTGCCTTCAGCCCTCTGATCCTCTTTCTCCTCTTCTTTTTCTTTCCTTCTTTTTTTTTTTTTTAAACACCTCCTTCTTGATTGCTCTTGGCACACTTGGCTCTTACTCTATTTATGTGGTTTGTTGATGTGCCTGTTATTTCTCCTGCATGCCCCATGAAGGCAGAGCCCCCCCTTTTTTTTAACATTTTATTTATTCATTTGACACAGAGAGAGAGATTACAAGTAGGCAGAGAGGCAGGCAGAGAGAGAGGAGAGAGGAGGAAGCAGGCTCCCTGCCGAGCAGAGAGTCCGATGCGGGCCTTAATCCCAGGACCCTGGGATCATGACCTGAGCCGAACGAAGGCAGCGGCTTTAACCCACTGAGCCACCCAGGCACCCCAGAGCCCCTTCTCGATTCACTCTTGCTCTCTCTGTAGCCCCTGGCCTCATGCATAGCAGACACACACAGAGAAGTGATTCAACACAGAACGAGCCAATGTTTGGTTAGAACTCACCTCCCACCAGTCATAATGATCATATTTAGTAGTAGTCATGAAATGAAAACACCTGAGAACCATCTGGCTGCCTCTCCTGATCAATGAGTCCTGTTCATCGGCAGCTCTGTGCTGGAAGGCAGGTCATCTGCCCCTGGGAATGGATTCAGAAGGGGCATTTGGATGAATATGGCAGCTACAACGAGCCAGACAATACTAGTGTATGTTTAAGAGTTCACAAACAGGGCGCCTGGGTGACTCAGTGGGTTAAAGCCTCTGCTTTCGGCTCAGGTCATGGTCTCAGCATCCTGGGATCGAGGCCCTCATCGGGCTCTCTGCTCAGCAGGGAGCCTGCTTCCTCCTCTCCCTGTCTCTCTGCCTGCCTCTCTGCCTGCCTCTCTGCCTACTTGTAATCTCTCTCTCTGTGTCAAATAAATAAATAAAATCTTTAAAAAAAATTTTTAAAAAAAAGAGTTCACAAACATCTGAGCTTAATGTACCCTATTTTGAGCTCCAAAGAAGAGGCTTCGTATGTTTTGGGGTAGTAACTGCCTCCTCTCTAAGTGAGAAACTGAATACATAATGTTTATGGCTTCTTTCAGATTTTAAAGCTACAAAATCTGCTCAGATAAGCCAGGCCTACTAATATAGTGTTTATATTAGAAGGCATTCCTTCTTTAAACTTCATAAGTATTCATGTATCTTCATGATAAATATAAACTCAGGTCTATAAGTTTTTGAATTTTTATTCAACTTTTTTCAAGGTTCTCTTTGTACTGCAAGTTTTCTTGTGTGTGTTTTTATTATTATGAAAATCTACAAACATGCAATGAGGCACAGGGACATAATGAACACTCAGGAACCTGCTACCCAGCTTTGTTGGTGTCTATTCTCATGGCTTCAGGTAACTCTGCCAGGTTAATTAATATTTTTATGTCTCTGTTTCATCATCTGTAAACTGGTGCTAATAGTACTTCTCTCATCAGGTTGTTAGGAGACCATATGAGTTATTTTACACGAAGCACAAAGAAGAGTGCTTCATCCACAGTGTTATAGACATGTTAACTTTTATTTGTACCAATTATTATAATAAATGCCAGAAAGAATTCCCTGAAAATTAAAACAAACATTTATTTAAGCAATTAGAATTGCAGTTCAGGAGACAACAAGATTCAGGCAGAAACTGCAATTGCATTCTGAGGAGGATGAAGAGGGGGCACATTATAAAGGTCAAAGTTCCTGAGTGTGGTTCTCATTCAGGTCCTCTGTGCTAACTGGATTGAAACTAGGTTAACTGAGATGGGGTCACGTGCCAAAAAAAAAAAAAAAACAGTTGAAGCTTATAAAACTGGGTTGGCTCCTTGCAAAGGGGAGCATGCAGATGGTCCAAGCTGAAGGCCACTGCTGGCTAGCGAAGTTCCAGAAGTTCATGGCCTCCTCGTCATAAGGCGTGCACACATTCCAACTCCCTCATGGCCTCCCAGCCCTATTTTAAAAAAGATTCTCTTTGCTTAGGTTTGAAACCACTTTTTGCAAACGTTAAAGACGGGTTGGAAGGATCCTCCTCCCCTTTTCTATGACCGTGTTTTATCTCCTCCTCCTCCTAAATTCAGTGTTTATCATTCACACGTGCTATGTTATATGATTAGTGTATTTCTATGAATCCATATTGTTCAAGAGATTTTCTAAACTCCCCGTAAATCGTACTATGCGTGAACTATCGCAGCTTTTTTGACTTTTTATGTTTTTGAAATTTATTCGATACATTTCACCCCAACCAATTCTTATTAGTTCACTTTCTAAAAGTCTCTGCTTACATATTATTTTCTCATCAGGAGATATTCTGAGTCCTTTATTTAAAACTATCCCACCTGTTCTTATCTCCTTGACATTCTTCTGTTGTTTTTTTTCTTTTTGACATAGTGATCGTCAGTGGTATTTCATCATTTTCCTCTTTAGTAGTTTATTTTATCTACCCCTCTTAGAATACAAGCTCCGAGGAGGGATTTTTGTCTTTTCATTTTTCCACTAACGCGGCCCGAGTGCCCCAGAGGGCCTGGCAACAGGGGGTATATGGTGGGTAGTTGTTGGACGGCTCCGCTCTCCTCCGGGTGGTCATTTCAGATGTTTTCTTTTGTTGTTGCTCTTACTGCAGAAACATCGCCCTAAATATTCTTGCAAATACTTCCGTGTGACTGTAAGTGTCTCCCTGAAACATACCTGTATGTGACATTGCTGGGCAAAAGGGGAATACCTTCCAGATTCTTTGTAACTGGTTTAGGGTGTCCTGGACTCATCAAGTGTTGGCGATTGAAAAGGAATGCAGAGGAAAACCTTCTTAGACATAAATGACCTATAGGCAGAGAGAAATTATTAATGATGAGCCTGGTTTTATTCATCAAAGTAACAATGCTTTGAGATTTGATAGTATAAAGTCCTACTGCTAATTTTGAATGCAGCTGCTCAGTCAAGGTAGATTAGTGAGTTTTCCATGGGTATGATTAACACGTGGCTCTCCGACTAATTCAATGGCTACTTCGGCCGAGCACATGGACAGCCAGATCACCGGGGCTTAACCAGAGTGGGAAGGAGCTCATTAAACCTGGTCCCTGGGTCCAGCCTGCAGATGTGCCCCACCCTGTTTTGGCTTGTGATTGAAGGTGGTTAGTTGTTCAGTGTTGTGCTGCATTATCTTTGATCACATTGAATCATGATTTATTTTTGATGCCATTTCATCATGAGCCAGTTTCCTTACAAAGTCGTACTTACGGGGAAAATAGAAAGTAACTGTAATTGTCAAGCCTACATTAGGGATTCTAAGCTATAGCCAAGAGAGAAATTAATCCTGAAAGCATTTCACACCAAACAGCAGCAATCTGCAAATTGCAGATTATTTGTGTCATGTGGCCAGTGCCCGTGGCACATCAGAGAGCTGAAACCCATTTCAATTTTTATCCCAAGCCCGGGTGCTCACGGTTTTCCATTGAACCCAAAGGATATCACAATTGCCCCGTGATGATTTGCAAGGAAATTAAAAGGAAAAATAGTGATTGAAGACTCATGTGGGTTTTAATGCTTTTCAAGGGAATATATTTTCCAAATGAGTTTCCTCAACTTCACAGCATGGTTATTGAGGAAATTCAGCACAAGCTTTCCGAAAAAGTTGTACTTCAATTAATCCCCTAAAGGTTTTTTGTTTGTTTGAGTTTTTTTAAAATAGTTATCAGTTATCAGACTTTGTGGAAATGTATCACAACTTTATAATACATTTTCCTGAGGAGATTCTGAATTATATTGTAAAATGTTGTATTGTACTGTAAAATATATTGTAAAATAGTCTTATTATATGAAACCAAATGATAGTAAATGTTGATTATAGATACTAATCGAAGTAAAAACCCCAGTTTAAAAGTTATTCTTTAAAAAAATAGGATTCAATTCTGTCTTCATATGCTTTTGTAAAAATAAATGTCCTTATTCATTTTTAATAGCAACCAGGCAATACCAAACTTTTTTTTTTTTTTTTTTTTTTTTTTTTACAGTGAGCTCAGATTTTTAGAAAGCAGGTGGGAGAGATGAGTGAGGGTTTAATTCTAGACTGGCAGAGGGCCCATCTCTAGGGATAGTGACAGCTAAGAGTTGTTTAAAAATGAAGACATTTGGGCACCTGGGTGGCCCAGTGGGTTAAGCCTCTGCCTTCAGCTCAGATCATGATCTCAGGGTCCTGGGATCAAGTCCCGCATTGGGCTCTCTGCTCAGCAGGGAGCCTGCTTCCTCCTCTCTCTCTGCCTGCCTCTCTGCCTGGTTATGATCTCTCTGTGTCAAATAAATAAAATCTTTTTAAAAAATGAAGACATTTCATTCTTGAACACATGACTATGAATTACATCAATCTATCTTTGATCAATGAAGAAATTAGATACCAGTCCATAAAATACAAGATGAGATCAGATGGTCATTGATATGAACAAAATCATCAGATAGGCCGTCATGTGGCTGTCTGAAGGAAGATATTTTGACATTTCTGCAGTGATCTGAGTGGTTCCCCATCAGGGTGGCCCCAATCAGAGCACACTCAGCAGACCTGTTCTCTATCTTCCATTTACAACAGAACTCTACTGAAAATTAGCTTTATTTTGACAAGGCCAGTAGGAAATGGAGCATTTAAAGAACATTTTCTTGCTTGAGTAGTGGCATGTTAATATTTTGTGTTTAAAAATTAAACCTTGCATTTAAAATAGGAAATAATTCATTTCTGAGATTTTACAAAACTGACCCGAGGACACATAGGCTTTCTCTCATGGGTCCTAAAATGTTCTCTCTGCAGACTTGGAAAGTCATCTGTTTTCCAGTGCTCTTATTTGTGAGAACCAGAAGGCAACGCCTTGCCCACCTTAATTTATTTAATCAGTCAGTGCATTTATTGAGTATTACCCTTGTGCTGGACACAGTTTCCAGGTCCTAGATGAGGCTGTGAGCAAGTCCCCATTCTCATGGAATCTGCATTTGGGATGGGAAAAGCAAATATTAACAAATAATTAAAGGCAACAAAATTGTGATAGGCACTACACATATGAGCCTGAAATTTTTTTTTCTTTTTCTTTTTTTTTTTTTTAAAGAGGGGGAGCAGAAGAGGCAGAGAGAGAGAGAATCATAACATGGGGCTTGATCTCATAACCCTAAGATCGTGACCTCAGCCAAAATCAAGAATCAGATGCTTAACCAACTTAACCAGGCTCCCCTAAAAGTGCTTTTCTTTTTTTTTTAAAGATTTTTTATTTATTTATTTATTCATTTGACAGAGAGAGAGAGAGAGATCACAAGTAGGCAGAGAGGCAGGCAGAGAGAGAGGAGGAAGCAGGCTCCCCGCTGAGCAGAGAGCCCGATGCGGGCCTCGATCCCAGGACCCTGGGATCATGACCTGAGCGGAAGGCAGCGGCTTTAACCCACTGAGCCACCCAGGCGCCCTAAAAGTGCTTTTCAATTCAATTTAATTAGTTGCCATTGATAGAAACTTTGTGGCAACACACATATTAAATTCATTGTCTTTTTTGGAAAATACAATGATGTAAATATAAAGACTGGCTCTACCCCCAAAGAAAGCCCGTGGTCTGACTACCTTTTTGTTCATTTTTCCATTCACTCCATAATGAACACTTTTAACCTCTAAAATTTTGTATTGCTTTTGTTTTTCTATTGTGCCTAGATTTTGAGTGTCCCTACGATAGCATATTCTGTCCCCAAAACACAAGAAGTGTGTTCAAGTTAAACTAATCTTATCATAAGTTTGAGGATTAAAATAATGTGGTATATGAAGTTGTGAACTTACAGCATATTTATATGCAAAATCTAATATTCATTTTTTGTTAAACCATCATGACAGGGCGGAAAGTAGTTTGCAATGCATAGAGTCTGGGATTTAGAGGTAGAATTTCAAGGTAGAGTTGTCAATTACTCAGCTCTGTCATTGCTTTACTCACAACCTGGGTGACAAAAGACAAGTAGCCTTTAATATTACAAAGCAGCCACAAGTAGAAAACAGAGCTCCCTCCGCTTCCCACAACATCAACAACAGCAACAAAACCCGATCAGCTCTGGTTCAACAGAATTATGAGTCGTCAGTTCTCTTCTTTGACATCTTTGTGGAATATTTGTTTTTAAACCACAGCTTGTTTGCCATCATCATCCATCTGTTGATTGTGTACGCAAGTGATGCCCTTACTGTGTGTTTCGGCTGACTCAGAAGGCTAAACAGAAGGTACATTAAGTGCTTGCTAACTGTCCCTTTTGTCAGAAATTTGAGTCAGTTTCCCTTTTGCATATTTGGCTAATTGGATGTGCCTGGAGATTGGAGGCTTCAGTTATTTTTCCTGATTGCCTCTATTCATTCGCTTTGTAAATATAGCTATGTAAATGATGCAATTTGAACTGACCAGCGAGATAAAAAATACCTTCCAGCAAGTTCAAAGGTAAAAATGTCATAAAGTTTTATGTCAAATTGCTTATTAATCACTTAAGATTATTGGCGTGAGTAAATGAATAAATGAATTAACAAAGGCAACAAACTTAAAGCCTTAAATTTATACTAATCATGCTTTTCTAAGCATGTACAGTCATGTGAACATACCTATGTGTGCGTATATATATGTGCAATTTATAAACACACACACATATATGTACTTGATAATCTGTTGTTTTTCAGCATATTGCCCTAATAATCTCAAACATGCCATTGGATCTTGGGTGCCTTTAGCCAAATTGGCCTCTACATGTTGAGGGTTCAGGCAGCAAGGGATTTCTGGGAGGGCGGCAGAACACCCATCTCCAGTGCAGTCGGACAAGTGCCTCTGCTCTCCAGAGATTCTCCAAGTAGCATCGACCATTCACTAAGAGCCCACTGATACAAGGAACTCTACAAGGGGATAGATATACAAACACATAGATACCTACACGCATTGTTGACAGCAACCCTGTAAGTTAAATATTCTTGCTCCCGTTCGTACACGTAGGAACTGGAGGTTTAGGGCTCACACAGTATTTGTGGCCCAAGATTGCACAGTAGTTAGCGGTGGAGATGAATAGTCACTTCTCCTGTTCTTGCTTCATCATTACGTCTCATTTCCTCCTGGGCCGGGGACATGGGAGTGAGGGGAGGGGGACAGGTTGGGATGGACAGTGCCACCCCCACCCCCGCATGTGGGGTAAAGAGACCATAGAGTCCACCTGTGGAGGAGGTGGCAGAGGGGGATGACAGGACAGTGACAACCAGGGAAACACCTTTTGTCTGGACACCAGTTGCTCTTCTCCAGGGATGTTCAGGAAGGACCCTGTATCCTGATATGCACACCCAAGCCGCACACATTCTTGATTTTATACACGTTCTTCATTCACAGAAGTGTGACTGTTTAGTCTGTTCTCTCAGTCCAGCTAGATTTGCAGTCTTCACAGGCAGTATGACACTTCTTTTCCTTCTGTATGACACCCAAAATAGTTCTGGATGCAACACTGCCACTTAGTTCATTTCCTCAGCAATTCTTTCTCAAGGAAAGACAACAATGACAGATTTAAATGCCTGGCATCGTGTGTCTTCTATTCAGTATTTCTCCGCCTAAACCATTGTCTAATATGTTTCCCAAGCAAGCTAGAGTTTCACACATGCCCTCCCAAAACAAGTCATGGTTTTACCTTCTGATCTGCCAAGACTAGAGAAAGCGATCAGGTCCCCATCACATCAACTGCGAAACCCGCCCTCTGAGACTCTTGGGACTTTTACTTGGTCCATCACCTGCTAAAGTCAACATATTGGAATTTCTTCTGATAAGGGAAATGGCTCAGCATCTAACCTTCATGTTTCATTCTCTCTGTTTTTGACCCCTTTCACAATCCGTGCCTTGTAATCTGTAGTTCATCGAAACTTGCATCTGAAGGTACCTACCAGTTGCAGTTCCAGTGGCTTGCACCCCACGGTGGCAGGTCTAGCTGTCACTGGCTGGATTCGCCTGCCTCTCGAGATTTCAGGGTGACATCAGTTCCCTGATGGGTCTAAGAAAAGTTGCCAATTGTCAGTTTGCCCACATTTTCATTATTGTAAGGGTAGGAATCATGACTCCCAAGCCCTTCACACATCAGAACTGAAAAAAAGAAGACCTGGCCTTTATTTCTTAAGACAATGATCATGTAGCAGTTGTATCAAGTAGACACTTCCCTTATTTTATTACACTTATTTTTATTTTTTTATTATTATTATGTTCAATTAACCAGCATATAGTACATTAGTTTTTGATGTAGTGTTCAACGATTTGTTCATTGCATATAACACCCAGTTCTCATCACAACACGTACCCTTCTTAATGCCCACTCCCCTCCCTTCTGTAACCCTCAGTGTGGTTTCCAGAGTCCAGAGTCTCTCCTGGTTTTTCTCCCTCTCTGATTTCATCCCGTTCAGTTTTCCCTCCCTTCCCCTGTGGTCCTTATGTTCCATGTATGAGTGAAACCATATGATGATCGTCTTTGTCTGCTTCCCTTTTAAATACAGGAAATTTTTACAAGAAGTAGCAGCAGCTGTCTTAGACGTGGAAATGCCATTAATATCATAAACAGTACATTCACTTTCTTTTTTTGTTTTGTTTTGTTTGAGTTTTTTTTGTTTTTTGTTTTTTTCAGTGATCCAAGATTCCTTGTTTATGCACCATACCCAGTGCTCCATGCAATACATGCCCTCCTTAATACCTACCACCAGGTTCACCCTTCCCCCCACCCCTCCATAACCCTGTTTGTTTCTCAGAGTCCACAGTCTCTCATGGTTCGTCTCCCCCTCCGATTTACCCCAATTCACTTTTCCTTTCCTTCCCCTAATGGCCTCCATGTTATTCCTTATGTTCCACAAGTAAGTGATATAATATGATAATTGACTTTCTCTGCTTAACTTATTTCACTCAGCATAATCTCCTCCAGACCCATCCATTTTGATACAAAAGTTGGGTATTATCCTTTCTGATGGCTGCGTAATATTCCATTGTATATATGGAGGGAGGAATCTATCAAAATCCTGGAGGACATAGGCAGTAACCTCTACATTCACTTTCTAATTTTTTTGTCACCTTCATATTTTAGCCATGGGTGACAGAAAATAAAGGACATGTGGTGTAGGGTACATTAGAAGATGACTTCACTCTGGAGAAAATACAGTGGGAGGAGGGCGTGGGGGTGAAAATAGGCTGCAGTTTCACGCAGGGCGGCCCCAAACACTCTCACTGAGAAGGTGATGTTTGAGAAAGGACTTGAAGGAAGCAGGGAGCCCTCCATACAGATGTTGGGGCCACAAGCTCTCTGGACAGAGGGAGTGGCAAGTGCAAACGGCTAGAGACCACACAGCCTGCTGGGAGGTCAGGAGTAGGCAGGCAATCATGGCCTCAGTGTGATGAGGAGGGAGAGAGAGGGCTCAGAGACAGTGCAAGGGGCCAGTGACAGAGGACGTCAAAGGCCACTGCCTTCTGAGTGAGAGCGAAATCCCATGGGAGGGTGGTGTGGTGTCCCACATGCACATTTTTTTTAAAGATTGATTGATTGATTGATTTGAGAGAGAGAGAGAGAGAACATGAGCAAGAGAATCAGGGGCAGAGAGAGAGAGAGAGAGAGAGAGAGAGAGAATTTAATGCTTAGCATGGAGCCTGACCCAGGGCTTGATCTCACGACCCTGACGTCATGACCTGAGCCAAAACCAAGAGTGGGAGACTCAACCGACTATGTCACCCAGGTGCCCCACCACATGCACATTTTAATAGGAGCCTCTTCTCCATCATCTCAAGAAAAGGTCTCCCCTCAGGGGCCTGAAGGCAGAGGATGCTGGGGACTGTGAGGATTTGACTGGTCTGGGGAGGCAACCGTGTGCTCCAGAAGACGACCCTTGCCATGCACGTGTAGGCTCTGTGTGAGGAATTTGGAGGAAGCAAGAGTGCAGAACCACCAGTAACAACATTCTCTATGTAGTCCTTCATTGCCAGTCGCTTTCTTCCTTCTGGCGCCTCCACCCCTCATCCTCATACAACTGAATTCCATGTGTATCTTGTGTTTCTAGTTTTGTAATTTTGAAACGCACCTTCACACGAACTTTGCGTCTGTCCATTTCCCACACTGATGTTCCTGTGATGAGCACAGTTACACGTGCCATATCTGTCCTTGTTTATTATATTTTATTCTACCTACCAGGTGTTCCAGGTAATTATCTAGTCTTCTGTGAAAGATGTTTATATTGGAACTCTCATTGACATCAATCCTTGTAGTTACATCTTAGGAGAATGTCAGAATACAAATCCTGAAGACAGGCTAATTTTAAATTCTGGTTCTTATTTTACCTGGCATTAA
This sequence comes from Ailurus styani, assembly GCA_002007465.1. NCBI lineage: Eukaryota > Metazoa > Chordata > Mammalia > Carnivora > Ailuridae > Ailurus > Ailurus styani. The sequence goes on from LNAC01000025.1 coordinate 2,978,933, forward strand.
ATTAAGTCAAATCAGTTTTTCTCAAATTTGAGGTATGTGAAGGACAACATTTTAGAAAATCCTCTAAAACTTCTAAGGTTAAATAAAATTATTTTGTAAAATAGTATCTTTTAAAAATATCTAGATATAAACATATTATGCTTATACAACTGGAAGGACCAAATGAAAATTAAGAAATTAAATATAAATAAAAGAACAAAACCAAAAGTATTCCAGTTAACTCTGTGAATTTCATATGGCAGATGCTGGCATTTTACTGAAACTAAATCGTTGCCTGCGATGCAACCAAGACCCTGGCTGGTTGGCCAGGTTCCCCTGATCTGCACATGCCCATGCCGATGCTCCCATCGGGCCTCTCCCGTGTGAGCCTCCTACACTTGGCGCCAGACCACGGGCCCCTCACTTGGTGGGAATGCATCCCCGGCATTCTACCTCTGCTCTTTCCTTATGAGTTTCACAGAACCTCTTGTTCCCAAGATGATCTAAACTCTAGAATTGAGATGAGGCTGAACTTCCACCATAATTTTTAGTTGAATTGTGTCCAACCAAATGATCCAGCATGACTTTTTCTAATTGTTTAATTATCAGAATAGCAATTCTGATAGGAACATCTCAAAAAGAACCTTCAGACCACATGTCCGTGGCATCCAGTTGGACAAACGCAGTCCTAACGTCAAGGGTCTAGCTTCCCTTCGTTATAGCATGGGACATGCCACAAACAATTAACATACTGTGTTTTTCACCAAAATATCCATCTCAGGCTTTTCATTTATTTTCTTGGTCTGCTGTCAGGTGGTGACATCTCCTGTTTAGATGTTGTTTATATTTTTAGAACTCTTTTGTCATACTTTGGTAAGCATTTGTAAACCACTCTCGCAAAGTATGAAATGTTATAAAATGAAAGACTGTGTCAAATATAAAATCAAACACCAAAACTGTGTTTCAACATTTCACATGACCACAGAATTTCTGAACTGGAACAGACCCAGTCAAATTCATCTCTACAGCATCCTGCAGAAATAGTCATTTAGCCTGTGTCCGAAAACCTACAGTTACTAGTTCATCAGGCAATGTATTCCATTTTTAAGTTAGAAATTTCTTTATGTTGAACCAAAGTCTACTGCTGTCATTTTTGCCTCTTAGTTTTAATCCTACCTTCTAGAATAAACCACAAATATAATCTCTCTTGCAAAGGATATGTCCTTCACCCCAGCGAAGATGACAGCTCTCTCCTTCCTCGCCTGCCCTCCCCAGACAGATGTCTTAGGTACTTTCCATCATTCTTACATCACAATACTGAGTAGTATGAACAATAGCACAGTGATTGCCTTGGGGAATTTTGCATACAACCCAATTCCTTAGTAGAAGCTTCAACAGATTGTGCAGTCCATAGATTGTATCTAAGAAATGGGCTTTTATATCATTTTTTGCTACTAGAGTTAATACTATAAAAGACTACAAACTAATATGTTTGATTATTCAATTAAAAGGACAAGGATTGACCATAATTAAATGATAATATATATGATTATATATGATATAAACATACTATATATAAAACTATGATATAAGTGATATCATTTATCATATCATATATCATATCAATTATAAATGAAAATTATTTATATCCATGTGCTGGCATGCATATATATAATTTATTGGCTTATTTCTTTTTACAACTGGAGAAAGAAAATGGGAAAGCCTGAAGAGGCTATTACTGACTGGGTAGAATGGAAGGTCATGGGCACCTCGACTATCCTGGCTGTCTTCCCAGGTCCTTTACATAAGAGCCCCTTTCCAGACTAAAAGACAGGATACTTTGATCTTGACAAAGCCTCCTGGAAGAACCAGGCAAGGTTCTAAACTACAACCAAATCCCATGAAGGTGTGGTATCCAGGGGCACCTGGGTGGCTCAATTGTTAAGCTTCTGCCTTCGGCTCAGGTCATGATCCCAGGGTCCTGGGATCAAGCCCTGCATCAGGCTCCCTGCTCAGCAGGAAGCCTGCTTCTCCCTCTCCCACTCCCCCTGCTTGTGTTCCCTCTCTCACTGTGTCTCTCTCTGTCAAATAAATAAATAAAATCTTAAAAAAAAAAAGATGTGGTATCCAGCTGCCCCATCTTCCCTCTTACCTCTCTGTGTGCAACGCCCCCCCACCACAGAGCGAGGGAACAGAATATGATAAAATAAGCCCAATGAACCTATACTCACCGACTCTGCCCCTCCAGCCCCACAGAACCCTGGCTCTCTATAAGGGACAAGTGATATGCTGGGGAGAAACGACATGGTGACCTAATGCCCCCCCAAGGCCAGGTCACCATCAGGAGGGAGAAGAGGCTTAGCCGCACTCACCTGCAGCTCCAGTGTCACAGTGGAGGATCGGATGGCAGCCATAGCGCCCTCCCAGGTGTGGCTTTTGCATGGTTGGTTAGACTGTGTTGTGCAGGTAGATCCCTGTGTCCTCCCCAGCAACACTGGTGGCTGCGAATCCTAACTACATGTGAGAACACGTTACTGCACAGAATGGGAATAACGTGTTTGTGATTCATTCTTCTCTCCAACAGCTGGCTGCCCCAACTCCTTGATTAAAGAGCTCCATCACTTCAGGATTCTTGGGGAAGAGCAGGTGAGTCAAACTCTCAAAGGCAGCACCAGCGTGTCATGAAAGATGGACACTAATGAGACAGTTTGGGTTCTCTCCAGGGAGGCAGAGTGTGTCTCCTGACCCTTGGCGCCCTAAAATGGGGAAGGAAGCCACACCGTGGATATGTGTGAGGACGCTCTCTCCCTCTTCTATCCATCAGATATGACAGGTTATTAATTGGTACATCTGCTATCTGCCATAGCATTGCATCTTAGGATGCTGGCGGTAAGCAGGCACAAGGTAGTGGCAGAGAAGCAAACAAGTTAGTGTCCAGATGTGTGATGCCTAAGAGACCAGTCGTCACAGACGGCCCTGACGTGAGGTCTGTGGGTGAGGGTGCCAGCCACCCCTCTCACCAGACCTTTGCACTTGGCGCATGTTCTCTGTATTTTGCTGCAACTGCTTTCTCTATGGATGTGAACGTGTAACTTATATACGTACAAAGGATGGCTCATTAAAAGTAGATTAATTAAGTCTTGTGGTGCTCAGTGAGATGTCAGATTTTACTTATTTATTTATTTATTTATTTATTTATTTATTTATTTATTTGACAGAGCGCACACACAAGCAGCAGGAGGGGCAGAGGGAGAGGGAGAGGGAGAAGTAGATCCCCCACTGAGCAGGGAGCCTCAATGCCAGGACCCTGGGATCATGAGATGTCAGGTTTTAAATAGATGTGCTAAGTAAATAATTCGGGGTGACAAATTAGGCACACACACGCACACATGTGTGTACACACACTTTGGCTGCGTACAAATAAATTTCTTAATCTTTGTATAGAATTACAGCTCCAATAGTATTGTATTAAAGCTTGATGTCAAGTTATTCTTGAAATACTCGACACCAAATAGTTGACGACATGGGGTGTGACCTACCTCACCCTCTCTTATTGGTTTTTACCCCCAAAGGTCATCTCTGCCACGTCTGACCAGGGAACATGCAAAGGAAGATGAGTTTTGTTGATGAGTTTGTGGTCAGTGTGTTTTCCTTTGGTATGTGTATGTTGCAAAGTTGGATGCCTGTGCTCAATATTAGATTAAAAACAGAAAGGAGTTAACTGAAAGGATAAAAAACCAGAATTATTTCAATTCCTTAATTTAACAGGTTTCAGGATATCTCCTTTGTATTTTCATACTTCAAGTTGCAGAATTCAACAGGCCTTAGTGTTTATTCAAATATAGGCAAAATCAGTTATCCTCCATTGCAGGTAAGGGTTAATAACTGACTCCCACAAACATATCTATTTAGGAAAACACATGCATCTCCCAGCCGTTTTCCTGTGAAAGCCTGAGAGATTTCTTATAGTAAGAATTACTGATTGTTGCCCTGACATTTCTGCTCAGATAATGGAGCCTTCTCTTCTAACTTGTACCAATATTTGCAAATTATTTCCCTATTTGTGTTAGAGTCATTGGTGATTAGTAGGGAAAGAAGCCAACTGTAATCATCTCAGATTTGCATACAAGTCAGGCCACTTTGCAGTCTCCTAGAAATTTAATTGAGCCATAATCAAAATCAATATTACTCTGATTAGTTGTGCAACATGGGGACATAGTGTATCATAGCCATATTGATCTTTGTTTCCTAAAAAAAAAAAAAAGTTTCCTTCCTTTTCTCTTTTCTTTCATTCAGCAGGTACTTACTAAGCACCTGCTCAGGGGCTAGATACCATTCTTGGTTATAGGAATATAGGAGTGAAAAGAGATACCTGTCAGTGGAAAACTGCTATACTATATACACAGAGACATGTTCAGTATACATTATGCTGGGTGGTTATAATGGCCATGGAGAAAAAAAGGGGGTAGTGGTAGCAGGGGAAAGAGGTGAAATTTTATATAAGGTGGTCAGGAAGAACCTCACTGGACATGTGATTTGTGAGTGAGGACCTGAAGAGTGTGCAGGAAAGCATCCTGATGATGTCCGGAAAAGGAGCTTTCCAGATAGAGAATAAAGTGAGTACAGAATTTCTGAAGTGAGCCTCTATAATGCTCATTTCACATAAAAAGCATTACAAAATGCAAGTTGTGGTTGGAGTAAGGTGGGAAGAAATCCAGGAGAGTATGCACAGAAAGCCAAAGGCAGGAAGCATTTCGAGGAGGAAGGCTTTTCATCCATGCTCCATGAGACCAAGCAGGAGCTGGATGAGAAATGAACACTGGAATTTGAAACTTGGAGGTCATTGGTGACTTTGACCAGGAGATGGCAGGGGTGAAAGCCTGCTTGAGTTGGGTTCATGTGAGAGGAGGAAGAGGAATGGGAGAGAGCAAATATCGGTAACTTCTTTTTTTGAGGAATTCGGCTGTAAAGGAAAGCCAAGAAATGAGGGAGCTGGGGTAGGGGAATGTGGAGTCAAGATCATTTTCTTTTTTTTACAGGAAAAGTTGAGGCATGTTTATGGTCCAATGGGATGACTCTATAGAGAAGTAATGGGTTGGTGATGCAAGGGAGAGGAGAGACCGTCAGGAACAATGTCCTGGCTCACAACTGCCCAGTGGAGGCTCTGCCTGAGACACAAGTACAGACAGCTCAGCTTGGTGGCAGTGGGGACCACTGCTGGTGTTCCTCTTAGTGAAACAGGAAGCAAAGCTCTCATCTGAGAGTGGAGATGGGAGCAGAGCTTTCCAGGGAGAGGGAAGGATAGTGAAAATGTCACTTAGGAGGGTAGGGAGTAAATAAACTTGGGATATAAATGAGTTTTGAGTGAGATCCCTCAGCCTGGTGTCTTTCTGTTACATTCAACTGTGTAGGCACAGGTGCAGAAAACACAGAGCTGGATTTAACTCAGAGTTTGGTTTTCAGCTAGGAGAGCAGAGAGGTGGGATGAGAAGAGAGAGGGATGGGGAAGGTAGTTAATCCATTGGTTCCAGGGCCCAGTGGGTCCAAAGAGTTTTTGGAGTTTAAGGACTAGCAAGATTTAGCTGGAAAAGTAGGTGTTGGCCAAACAATGGGATCCTTGACTCTGAGCTTGTGGAGGCATGCAGGGACTGGCAATGGCGGGGTCCGGAGGAGGGCCAGGAGTGCTGATGGCCGAGTTAGCATGGAGGAAAAGTTGACTGCAGAAGTTGAGGTCATGGACTCAGTAGCCAGGGTGATGGAACTGTGGCCCATGTGGACACTGAGACACTCCAGAATTATCACCAGAGCCGACTTGGAGATAGAGAAAGAGCACCCTGTGGAGCCTGATGGTTCGAAATTCACAGCTAGAGGGTTGGTTTCAGGAGAGAAGAGAACTGTTTGACTTGGAGCATTGCCAAGCAGTGTTTGGTGATATAAAGTATGCAGAAAACATGTGCAGGAGCAGCCAGGGAAGGGGTGTCCCAGGGCAGGACCCAGCTTCAGTGAGGGAAGAACAGGAGAAGAACCTTGGGAGTGGATTGGAGTCACAGGGTAGTTCCTACTGCCGGCCCTGGCTTCCCAAGCACAGGGGTGGAGTCGGGCAGCTCAAGAACAAAGTAGGGCAAAGGGGTGCACAGAGCCACGTAGGGGGTGGGCATCAGACAGGAGAAGGACAGGGGAGGCAGGACTGCTTTGAGGACTGATACAAAGCAGATGTGTCAGTCTGGGACATTTCTATCCTGATGATACAGGACAGAAGCTGGTTGCCTCAGGGCAGACGGTGGCTGAAGCTCCGGAGAGAAAGCCGAGCGATCCAGCTCCACTGGCTCCTGCAGGTTGGTGCAGGTTGGTGTAGGGCGGCCTCTCCCTCTCTGAAAGCTGATGAAACGTTCAGGCTCTCTCTGGATGCCGGAGGCAACTTTTATCATTTGACAAAATGAAATTTTATATTAATGTGTGTTACAAGTGCCCTTGGACACATCATTTCAGTCCCTGGCTAATGTGGCTTTTCCACTTGTAGAAAAGAAAGAGATGGTCAACCATCTCTTAAACTTTTTGGAGATAAATCGGATTGCAAAGTGAGTTGCAAACAGTAAGCACTATACTAAAATGTTTCTGATTTAAATGCTATTGACATTATTTCTACTCAATTAGTAGATTGAACTAGTAACAACAAAGTAGGCAATAAAATAAGTGTGATGTGCACCTAAAAGTGAACTGATAAGATAAACACAGATACTGGTTAATTACTGAATCTGTTGCTGGATGGTGGAGATGCTTATCAGTCATCTAATTTCTTCGTATGTGATTCCTTTCCATTTTCATCAGTCCCTAATAGGCACTTGATTTTTGAGATCTAGATTAAAAATTAAATCATTACACACTATAAATAATTTGCCTTCCTAAAATAAAATTACAATGAAAACTCCTTGGAATTTAGTATAACCCATTTACTTTAGCTTCTTGGCTCTGTGACTTATGTTTATAATTCACGTTCATAAAGCACCTTTCATGCCCCCAAGTCCAACTTACTTGGCAAAGATGTTATCACATAGTGGGTCATAAGCAACTCCAGAGTTCAAGGTGAGCCTTAAAAGAATAAAAGGGGGCACCCGGGTGGCTCAGTGGGTTAAGCCTCTGCCTTCATCTCAGGTCACGATCCCAGGGTTCTGGGATCGAGCCCCACATTGGGCTCTCTGCTCAGCGGAGAGCCTGCTTCCCTCTCTCTCTCTGCCTACTTGTAATCTCTCTCTCTGTCAAATAAATAAATAAAATCTTTAAAAAAAAAGCCCACTAGGAGTGATCTCTGTCATCAGTACATGGGGCTATGAGAGCCTTCAAAAGAACTGTTTCAGAAGTACCTTCACTTATATCAGCTTCCCCCACCTCAGGTTCAATCACCAGAAATTTCAGGAAACAAAGTTCATTTATTCAACAAATATTTTGTGAATACCTTTTTTGATCTATTGCTGTGCTAGTGTTAGATAAAATGGTAAACAAGGAAATCACACGAGCAAATCATGATAAAGGCTAAGCTGAAAACAGTGAGATAACCTAACCTATTTTAGATAAGGAGCCAAGGAACCATGAACCTTAAAGGTTGAGAAGGCACCACTATTCACTGAGCTGAGATCTCAGTATGGGATAGAAGAACATTAAAAACAGAGGGAAGCATATAGTCAGTGACCCTCAAGAGGTGAAGAGATTATTCTGTTCAAGCCACTAAATGAAAGCAATGTGGCCGGAAGATAATGAGCAAGGGGGCAATGATGAAAATGAAGAGCATCCACACCATGTAGGCCATGGTCAAGATCTGGATTTAATTCTATGTTCAATGGGAAATTCTGGAACATTTAAGCATGGGGCAGGCATTAACCAAATTGCATTTCAAGAATGTCAGTCTTGGTCCAATATGGATAGTGTCTGGATCAAGACAGTTGGCAGAGGAAAGAGAAAGAATATTCGGAGGCCAGATGAAAGGTTTCAAGGATTGATTAGCTGTGGGTCAGGGAAATGAAGGAGTCCAACAGTTTTATCTTACCAAGTTGTGTAAGATGGTAGGAAGGTGAGGATAGAGGTGAGGAATCCAGGGCTCAACTCTGAACAGATGGGATAGGGCTGAAGCATTGAGAAGGAGGCAAGTCGGGATTTGGAGGTGTGATTTGGAGCTCGGAGGAGACAGAGGTCAGGGGTCAGAGATAGGTAATGTGGAATCTCTGTCATGCAGATAGTATTTTGTTTTATTTATTTATTTTTATTTTTTTAAGTTTATTTATTTACATGATCTCTACACCCAGCATGGGGCTTGAACTCATGACCCTGAGATTAAGAGTCATGTGCTGAGCCAGCCAGGCACCCTGGGCAGATGCTATTTTAAATCCATGACAGTTGCCAAGTGGAGATAAAAGACAGAGCCATGTGAACCCTAAGGATTCCCAATATTTGGAAATGTGTTCGAGGAAAGGAAAGCCCAGGAAGAGACAGGGAGGGGACAGGGGAGGTGATGAGCACCACGGTGCCTCTCAAGGAAGTCAGAGAAAAATCCCCTTCATCTGAAGGTGAGGTGCTTGAGTTTGGAGGCCAACAGTAGTGCTGCTCAAGACTACTTCTCAGGGACTGTAGCAAAGGATAAGTAACATGTGTCCACAGACCCCTGCTCTCTGCTGACTGCCCTTATCAACAGCCTGTGCTTAGTGGTCCTGTTTGCAAAATCTCCAGGAGTCTCTGGAGTCACAGTCACTGGAGAAATTCCTGTGAGGAAAACAGTTCATGAGAACCCGCCTTCATAGCCTCGCCCTCCTGAGGGCACTGCCATGGCCACAGAAGACAAGGGATAAAGCAGCGGTTGGTTCTGATCTCCTTTCCAGAAGATTCCACAACCACTGGATGTTGAAATGTTTCTTGACACCATATCATCAGGATAAAAAAGCATATCATCATCTGAAAAAGCAAAAACTTCATGGCACCAGGCTGGCTCAGGCTTTGGGGCGCGCAGCTCTTGGTCTTGGAGTCATGAGTTTGAGCCCCATGTTGGGTGTAGAGATTACTTTGAAAAAACAGAATAAATTAAAAGTGTTTTTAAAAAGAAAAAAAAAACATGAATTGAATCCAGTATACAGTCTGTTGCTCCAATTATACTGCAGGTGTTGTTTGATCTGTTTTCTCCTTACATCTGATTTCAGCCATCCTAATGATTGTATTTTCTATGCAGCGAACAAGGTCCAGCCCTTTCTCTAGCCAATTTACTTCATCAGTCGATGACAGATGTCCAGGGATAAAGAAAACATTATTAGCAACAGAACAGAGACTACAAACAGCAATGTGGCAGGCACGCCCACGGAGGCTGTCGACAACTCCCCCAGGGCTAACTACCTGCAAATGAGGAAAAATAAGGTTAAGGTTACTGAGAATTTAACAAGCAGTTGTGTTGGTTTTTTTTTTTAACTCTAATACATACAGAAAATAGGGCATCTTTTGCATAGCAAGGAGATATGGATTCATGATAAACATGTGTTTCTCTATAAAGTTATTTGAGATTATTTTTATCCAAAGAGGAAATTCTATAATAAACTGTTTTTTGTTATTTTCTAAAAGATGACTAAGGAAGACTGAGCTGAAAAAAAATTTTTTTTTAATTAAAAGGGAAAAAGAAAAAAGTGGATGGAGCTTGACATGGGGAAAGGGTGTTCTTTGGAGCCACAGCCCTGATTTCTGATCCAGGATTGGGGGTGTCCTGCCTGTGAGAAGGTCAGCAAAGGACTGAACTTCTGTGTAACTCAGTGGGCTCTTCTTTTAGTCCCCAGAGTAGATAGAGAATGAACTGCACAGGCAAAGTGTTGGCACAGTCGCTTGGCACAGAGGAGTCGTTCAGCGAGTGGTATTTCTGATGGGGTTTTCTCTCTTCCACGCGGGTTTCAGAGAGAGGACCCAGGGAGGGAATCCCTGGGTGCTTGTGGCTAAGACTTCACAGAAGCCAGAATTTAGGGAGCGGAAAGCAAGACAGGCCCCAGCCTGTGTAGGGGTTGTTTTGTAGCTGTACCTGAGTGCCCCCAAAAGGTCGCTCTGGAAAATTCCATGGCAGAACAGAAACAGCCTCCTTCCCAGCTCAGAGGATTTGAAAAGCTGCCACGGAGCTTTCTGGACTGCTGACAAGCTGTGACTCATTTTGACAGAACATTTGCCAGTTTTCTCAGATTTTAGATTTACCTAGTATTCCTTTCTTCACATTTTCTGCGGTTTTTAAAATTTAGGTTCCTTTTTGCTTTCTTTTCTTAGGAAAGCATGCAAATGCAATATCACGACGAAGAGGTCCGTGTCTTCCCACACAGGTCTTTTGGGTGGTTTTCCATTGGTGCAGGATAGTCAGGCACAAGTCCTTTCCCCGCCTGACCCCTTGAGTGACCACAAGTCTTTAGCATGCAGTCAATGGCCATCAAGAAAGAAGAGGCTAACTGGCTTTTGTGGGATTTGAACCTGTGACCCTTGCTTCATTATAGAACAATATTCCATCCAACTCCACTCTTCTACCTACCTACTTACCACCAAAATACACCCTCTCCTTTATTATACTCTCTCATGATTCATTATTCAGATTCCTAAAATAGCAGTTTATAGAAACTTCTATGAACTTTATACTTTAAAAAGAATATTTTCCATTCTTAGGAGAATCCATGAGCATACACATAAAGACTGAATAATTTACTCCTCAAATAAATAAAACATAAACCATAGCGATGAGTTGAGATTTTTACCTAGATAGGTCATACTAATGGAATGCATTTTCACTATAATCTGATGAAATACAAGAAATGTTCAAAAATTTTTTCCTTAGGGGCAAAGTAGTATGCCTTTTGTTAATATTTATTTTCAAAAATTTTTTACAAACATCATGTTGTCACTCTAAATTATATTATCTATCTCTGGATTATCCAGTTAATGAAAGCATGTCTATAAATTGGCAAACTAGTTTTAATAACTTAAACAGCATTAGTTGGCAGGTAAGGATGAATATGTCTACACATACACAGGTGCTCACACAGTCACTGTGAATCCAAAGACAATAAATAAGGGATTTTTAGAGAATTTGCTTCTTTTGAGCTCACCTGAGAATAGATTCTACACAGACTTAATAAACATTACAAATTAATCATGTTCCTTCAATTCTGTTCATAAAATGCTCCCCATTATTGACAAGTGAAGAAAGCCTTTAAATAGGATGCAAGTAGTATGAACTGATCAGTATCTGTTCACTTTCCCTAATTGGGGTCCATTTATCACTTGACCACTATTGTGTGTATTTTGCACTTAGATGAATATAGATATTCTACTCTACTTAGTGCTGATTTGTTACAGCTCTCTAGTAAATATATAGTCGGGTTCTTTCAATGCATTGTCAACATGGCGCCAGTAAGTGGCTGAAAGGAATCCATGGAAATGTGGGCCATATCTTGAAGGGAATCAAATAAGTATCTCTAATGACATACAGATAATTACATGTCTAATTTCTTTCCTTAGGGTATGAAGCTTTCTGTGAATACTAGCTCATTACTGTCTTCAGGTCAAATGTTTGTTCTTATAAATTTCATGATGTTAAAAGAAAAAAAATAGAAGTAATGCACTCAGTAGGCACAGGTTTTATTTCAGATATGTGTACTTTTTAATTATTGGAAATTACCAGGTATATGTTAAAATATTTGTCTTCCTTTAGAAAAGAAATTGTATGCTCAAATTCTCTTGAGTGTATCACAAATAGAATGACTATAATAAAGTCATTTTTTATAAGTTCCTTAGCTAATGAATGGAAAGAAGAGCATAATTTCACATTTCATCAGTATCTGAGTCCACTATGAATGCAGTAAGCAAGAATTTCTTAAGCATTATTGGACTTTGTCCGTAGGTTAACTTCTTTGTAGGTAAAAGCTATCATCATAGTAAAATAGCTTAACTAAATTAAATAGATAAGTGATCTTTCATTAAAACAGAAAATAGCCAATTGCTTGAGAGCCATTTATTTAAAATAGAAATCCATCCTCCATCACTATTATTAATTCCCATTGCCATTGATTATTTTGTTAGAAGTATTTAATTAATTGGTGCTCACTGGAGTTAGATTTCATTAATTCATCCTACAACAAAGAAAAAAGATCTCTTTTGAGACAAGGCCTCACACTAAGCAGAAATGTGCTTGGAATAGAAAAGGGGATGAGGAAAGAGGAAATCCAGTTAAAAGTGAGGTAACAGAGCTGGGAACTCATAGAAAGGCAACTCCACCAACCAGAAGATGTTCTGGAGCCACCAAGAGCTATGCTGGATCCTATGTATTTCTAAAGTTGCAGGAGAACTGATTTCATGTAAAACTGTGCAACAGCAAGAAGCAAGGTTAAATCCCATACAGAGTTTTGAAGAGGTTACAGAGATTGAAGAGCAGAATGATGTCCTGAGACACAAGAAAATATGTCAGTCAGGTGGAAACTAGAGTAACCACTTCAAAAGGAACCATGTGATTAAGAAATCATACAAATACAAATAAATAACAGATATTGTCTTAAGAGAAATAGGAAGTGAAATAGAAGAAACTTCTAAAACATGAAAATAAAGTGAGATGACAGATTCCAGAGAAGCTGACAGATGGAGACAGTGACTAAAGAAGATCCAATAGGGCGCCTGGGTGGCTCAGTGGGTTAAAGCCTCTGCTTTCGGCTCAGGTCATGATCTCAGGGTCCTGGGATCGAGGCCCACATCGGGCTCTCTGCTCAGCGGGGAGCCTGCTTCCTTCTCTCCCTGTCTCTCTGCCTGCCTCTCTGCCTACTTGTAATTTCTCTCTCTCTGTGTCAAATAAATAAATAAAATCTTTAAAAAAAATCCAATAAATGTATACTGGAAATCCTGTAAGAAACACACTGAAGCAAGAAAATGGAGGAAATTCAATACAGCTTCCTTAAATCATGAAAATTGATCAAAGTGGCTAGCATCAAGATATATTCTAACAAAACTATCAGATTCTAAAGAAAATAAAATCCTTTGGGCACCTGGGTAAAAAGATTATCAATTCAATATGTAAAGGGGAAAAAAATCAGATTGTCATCAGGCTTGTCCATCATGCCTTACATCAGAAGCACATGGAGTAAGACAGTAAAGATGCTCAAGGGTGAAAACCTGTGAGCCCATAACTTTATATCCAGCCAAATTTATTTTCAAGAATAAAGGCCCAAAGGAAACTGTCACCTGTATTTTTCCCATGCACTCCTTCTGAGGAATTTACTGGAGAACATGCTTCTGAAAACCAAAATTACTGGAGACACATCAACATAAAGACTGGTGGTGAACATGAGGGGTGGGTGTGTGTGTGTGTTTAGACCCAAGATAACATGAAAATTAAGAAAAAGCGTAGTATGGAATGGCTTTATGTTTCAACATTATAGGTATAGTATAATTTTTAGAAAAATTCGACAGAAGAAATGGGATGGCATGTGAAAATATGTGAGGTTTTAGTAATTATGTTCATAGTGATATTAATAGTGTTATTCTAATATCTTTGTGTATGTGTGAGATCAAGCAAATGAGCTAGTGTGGAATATTGTTTTCTTCCATCATCCTCTGTGTTCTTAAGAAGCAGGGAAGAAGAAGGGAAATACAGATGTAAAATAGCAGACGTTAAGTAAAAGCCTTGTAATTCTGAAATACCTACCCTCTTAGCAAATTTCAAGTGTACAATATTATTCACTGTATTACCCTTTTTTATACATTAGATCTCCAGAACTCACTCATCTTGCAAAACTAAAACTTTGAACCCATTTTGGATAGGCCAAGGCATGAAGATCGAACAGTCCAGTGGTTACAGCACTGAGCTGAGCACCTCAGAGGGGTTCGATACATATTTATTGAAATCATTCACAGTTGCATGAGAGGATTGACGTAGGGGTGGGAGGGACTGAGGAGTGTCTTGGTCTCTCATGTAAGCCTGACCAAATTCCCACCTGGCTTAAATCCAATTTCCTGCCTACTCTGTACTTTGCAGCCAGGTGTTGGAGAAAAACATAAAATTCTGCTGACTAGTTTTCCTTTCAATTCATAATCTCTGCCTACAAATGGGTTGCAATAATGCTAGCTCCTTCCATCCATTCCCTCTTCTCTGATCATTGATATCTTTCTTCTCTTCTCAGATTTCCAACACCTCCTTTGTCTCTCTGCACCTGGACCCAAATACTCTGCCTTCCTTCCTTTGCTAAGGATGGCGGCCTTCCTTCCTCAAGCCAACCGTTCTACTCACCCTTGAGATCCCACTTCTCCACCTGCCCAAGGACAGAGCTCATTTCCTAGCTGACATCATCGATTCTCTCCTCTCTTCCCACTTATTCCCTTCAACCTACAAGCTTATTATTTCTCCAATTTCAAAAAATCCTTTTAGTCCCACAGCCCCCTTCAGCTGCTAGTCCATGCTTCTGTTCTCCTTTTCAGCCAGACTACTACAGGAAGAAGGACCCATTCTCAGCTCTTAAAATTTCCTTCCTCTAAATCTGTCTTGACTTCATTTGACTCCACTAAGGCTTTTGGATCCATGACTCCCCTGAAATGGCTCTTGTCAAGATCACAATGATGTCTGCATTTCCAATGCCAACCAATTTTCAGTAGTTGCCTTCTGTGCAGCTCTTGAGACAATGTATCATGATACTCTCCTTGAAGAATTCTGTTCCTTTGGCTTCCAGGACCCTGACATCCTTTTCGTTTTCCACCTGCCTCATAGGCTGCTGCTTCTCAGTCCCCTTTTCTGGTTTCTTCTCTTCTTCCCTACAAAGGTTATGTAGTCTTAGCCGGCCTCATGACTACTGAGATAACACAGAATCAGATCAGACTCACAGGAATTGTAGATGTAACCTTATGTCAAGCTTTACTAATAACTTCAAGGATATGGGTAATAGTGAGGTGCACGAAAAGCATAGAGAAGCATTGGTCAATTAGCATGGCTCCCTAGGTCATTTCTTGGCTTCTCAGGTGCATACTCTAGGCCAGACTTAATAAATAAGGTCTCAGAGAAGTTCATCGAATGATCATTAACATAAAATCTCTCAATTACATAAACTGTCTCATCATTCATCACTCGCGGAATCTCTCATCACGGAAGCATTTCCTGCTTAATGTATCCCATAGTTAAGAAGTCTTTTCTAGTAAATGCCATTGTTTGGATGTATCATTAGCATGTTTACAAAAGGATTTGACCAAGTCATCTTTCTTTCCCGGAGCCAGAAGAATGGGAAAATGCATGGGAAGTCTGATGCTAACCCTTTTTCTCCCAGCCTTCCATGCACATATGATTTCAAAATTTGTATCTACAACGCACCTCTTTCTCCTAAACTCCAAACTAATATATTCAGTTAGCCACTCAGCATCTTGTGTAGCAGTTTATCAAACTGAAGATGAGCACAGTAGAAATTATGACTCCTTTTCCCAACTTCCAACCTACACACACACACACAAACACACACACAGTCATGCAGACACACCCATTTTTTCTTATGTCTTCCTATCTCTTTGTAATTCATTCTCTGTCTCTTTCAGTGTGTGTGTGTGTGTGTGTCCGTCCTCTGTCTTCTCAGGCAAAAACATTACGTTCATGCTTGACTCCTTTTTTTTTTTCTCATGCCATGTATCCAATCTGCCTAAAAATTTTTGCCTTTTCTGCCTTCAAAATATATCCAGCTGATCCCCCACCTCCACCACTCGCTTGCTGGTTCAAGCCATCGCCATCTCATGTGGACCGCTGAAAACCTCCTGCCTGCTCCTCTGCTTCCTCCTTCCATCCTTGCCCATGAGAGTCGATTCTGAATATTTCAGCCAGATGGCTATCTTTAAAAGATTAGTCAAATGATGTCACCCCACAGCTCCAAAGTCTCCCGTGGTTCCCATATCTCTCAGAATAGCAGCCAGACTTCTCCTAGTGGCCTTCAGGGACCCACACAGCCCAGATCCCCAAGAGCTCTCTGACGCATTTTCTGTCATTTCCCTGTCTGCTGTTACTCAGCCACACTGGCCTCTGCTGTACCTCAGAGCACCAAGCTCATTCTGGCTTCTACATCTTGGTACCACTCTGTCCTTGACCTGAAAGCCCATTCTCACAGGTAGCCATGTGGTGTGCTTTTCTAATCTCCCTTAGATTGTTTGCTTCCATGTACCTTCTTTATAAGGCATCCCCTATCCCCTAATCACCTCTTCAAAATTATAGTCCCCATCGTCTCCAAACTCTGCTTCTTCTCTGGTTTTTATCCCCCCTCCCATTGAAATATAACCTTTCAGCATTTATTGTTATAGGCGTGTGGATGAGAGCAAAGGTGTCTGTTTTGTTCACTGCTGTATCCCCAGCAGCTACAATCGGGTCTGACACATACATAGTAGACAGTCACTGAATGTTGCATAAAATAATTCACAGTTGAACAAATTCACTTGACTTGATCTGAGTTTAGAAGTGAATGTGATCCTATAACACGAGGAGAACGATAACAGGGCTGCAACAGGAAGACCCTGGACACTGTACTGTGTAGTTCTATTCTGCAGGCTGGGGAAACCAGGAAGGGTGTGGAGCCGTGCAACGGCATCACGAAGTCAGGGATAAAAGAAACATGCTTTAAGAAGGAGAATAATGGTGAAAGGAAAATATGAATCTCTTTTTCATCAAGCTGAATGTGCTCAGTATTGCTCAGATATGCTCAGATATCATGTGGGCTGCCCACAATTAGCACAGGGTGGAATATCAGGACCTACTTTCAAAATGGTTTTAAAAGCCCATAGACTCCTGAAGAGAGGCATGAAAATTACTACTTGATGAGCTTGATAATGATGCATTATGTGTCCCTAACTTAAAAGATAGCTCTGTTTCCTAAAATTTGTATGAAATAAGACTGTTAAATGCAGTTGATGGTAGTAATATTAAAAGAACAGATTAGGGATTAAAAAAAACAGAGTAGAGATTAAAAGAACAAACTTTGGGGATGGGGAGGGAAATTTAGGACCAACTTCCTAGAAATACAGAGTTATCTATTTTGCCACTTGCAGTTGGGAAGTCTTTCTTTATGTTGGATCATATCTCATCCATCCCACCCCATTCCTTCTTTACTAATACAGATGAATAAGAAAATCTACACACCACCAACCATTAACATTTTGGCTAAAACAGCCCATCTTAGTATTATGACTTTTAAAAACTCATGTTGGTTTGGTTTGTTTTGTTTTGTTTTACAGTACAACCGGTACCAGCAATACGGCGCTGAAGAGTGTGTGCTCCAGATGGGGGGCGTGTTGTGCCCCAGCCCTGGCTGCGGAGCAGGGCTGCTTCCTGAGCCAGGCATGAGGAAGGTCACTTGTGAAGGGGGCAGCGGTCTGGGCTGTGGGGTAAGTACCACCTACACCTCTGGGTGTTCTTTGTGTGTGTATTTGTTTTTAGCAAATTGGCAATGATGACATTTGTTTTATTTTGGTTTTCCCTTTGCACTCAGGCGTCTTTGAACTGTTGTATAACAAAAGAGACCTTTAAGGATGCCTGTCTGCGTCTATCAGAAGAGTATGTGACTCTTGATCTCACGGTTGTGAGTTCGAGCCCCACAGGGGGTGTAGAGGTTACTTAAAAATAAAATCCTTAAACAAGAAAAAAAATAGACCTCTAAATTCTGATATAGGATCCCAGATATGAACATATATATTCATCGATGGGGAGGAAAAGGTCCTATTAAGAGTTTCTGCTTTAATTCTTGGTCACCGTGTTTTCTCTAAGACATCATCAATTACTAGATCAGACTTTTAAACTTTTTTTTCCAGGGCTCAGCTGATTCAGAGAAAACATTTATTATTTTTTCAGAGTTGGCTTTAAGTGGACAGAGTAAAGGAGAAAGACAATTTCCCATCACTTGATGTCTTAGCGAAATTGTTTGCCTAAGTATTTCAAGAAATAAAATGAAGATTAATATGGAAAACTTGAAACGTTATTGTGTCATAAAAATCATTTTAAATAGAGAGGAGCAAAACGAATGGTGCCTCTTAGGGAAGCAGAATAAGAAACATGGAAAATGTTTGTTCTACGAGGTCAACCAATATGACCCAGACAGCTTCTTGAATGAATCTATGGCTCCAAGCTGATAGGGAAGGTGTGAGGGAAGCATAACTCAAACACAAAAAGGCTTGCTAAATTATAGGTCAAAATGACAAATGGCTAATAATCCTGATATTAGATTTCATGCAGGCCAGAAAAGGAAGAAAGTGTATGTGCCTATAAAATGCTATCGAATTTTGATGGGAAAACATTTCTTTTAAAATTGCAACTTCATGAGGAGCTTGGTCGAAGGAGTGTTGTTGCAGAGGCTTATTGCTGGGGCGTAATTTTTGGCTGAGAGCTGTAAGTCACCTTTGCAGAGGTTGGCATCTGTTGTCCTCAGTAAAGCTATCTGTGAGGTTGCAAAGCCCTGGGCTGAGCCATAAAGTAGAGGAAGTGGGTGTTGAAAAGCCATGAAATACTGTGATGCCTACTCAGAAAAAAAGGCCTGTGGATTAACAATCATGATTGCATTAGAATGGAAACAAGAGTCATGAGTGCTAGCTTTAGGAATTACAGAAGTCAACCTGTGCTTTCCAGCCAGGTCTTTATCATGTACTGTGTAATCTGCACTGATTGTGTGTGGCCTGAGCCAGCTGCCAAATTCTGGGAGATCAGAATGCTGGCGAATGTTTTCTTTTAAAATGAGTTACAGTAGTTCTTAACTAATGACTAAATTGTATGCTTCTGCCTGCTAATTGCCTACTGTTGTTCCATTCTCTAAAGTTGGATTTTAAGGTCTTAACTTTCTTCATGAGGAAAAAAGTTTCTTTGGCCCATCTTCTGCATTCTGTTGTTCACCTTGCTTTAAAGAACTTCAAGGGTTTTATATAATTTTAAGTTTTGAGCAGCTGTGTCTTCCTTTTTCACGTTCAATGTGACATTGTAAGTAAGTTACATACACATTTAAGCTCCAAATCATGGAAAATTACTTTGGGAGTGAATTGAATTGCTTTCATACCTTTGGGTTAAAGAGTTTGGGGGCAAACCTTACCTAAATGAGCCAAGCTGTCTTCTGGATGTTTCTTTGTCCTTTTGAAATTCAAAGTGAAGGGTTTTATTTTATTTTTATTTGTTGTTTATTTTATTTATTTTGTTGTTTTCGGCGGTGTGCTTGTCAGTTTGTATGTTACTTCTCTATTACTGCATAACAAATCACCCCAAATTTTAACCATTAATTAAACATTTATTATCCCACAGAGTGGGCATCAGGAGTCCATAAGTATCTTAGCTCGGTGACTCTGGTTCTGGCTCAGGGTCTCTCATGACACTGCAGTCAAACTGGGTTGCTTCAGTTATCTGAAAGCTTGACCAGGGATGGAAGACCCATTTCCAAAATGGCTTCTTCACATGATCAAACCAGATCAACAGCAGGGAATTATGTATCTAGGCGTCATTATTTTAGCCCTTCAAATAATTGCTTCTCCTACATAGTACTTTGACAGAATGTCATTCATTTTCATGGTGGTCATTATACAGGAAATTTGATGCATGCAGTTCAGAACATCCCAATGGACTTTTCTATGAGATAACATGGTGGCTCTTCCAGACTGACCTTTGCAATGGCAGCACTTATGCTTATCTTAAAGAACGTTGTCATTTGGGCGCCTGGGTGACTCAGTTGGTTAAGCAACTGCCTTTAGCTTGGATCATGATCCTGGAGTCCCGGGATCAAGTCCCACATCAGACTCCCTGCTTAGCAGGGAGTCTGCTTCTCCCTCTGACCTCTCCCCTCTCACGCTCTCTCTCTCATTCTCTCTCTCTCTCTCAAATGAATAAATTTAAAAAAAAGAATGTTGTCCTTGAGAACATTGCAAATTATGCAGCTAAAAAGGTGTCCCTCTGAAAGCTGACTGGTCAGTAACCTAGAGGCACATTTGTGTGCTATCACATATAAATGGACCATTATTACAACAGATTTTGAAACTTGTTATCTGGTTTTACTCTTTTCCTTCTTTCTCTTCCCCTTTTTCTGATGTATACAGTTCTGCTATGATTTGTTCATTCTCATCAGTTGCAAATCTTTTCTGGATTTAAGGGTGTTAATGGAAAGCCATTGTATGGTAGAAATCATGATTAGTTCATGTTGTTCAGAAAGAATAGGGCCCAATAAGTAGAAGTTAGAGAATGGTGAATCTCTGCTTAATATTTGCCCTTACAGCATGGACAACCAACAGCAAAATGGGCTGTCTCAGGAAGTAGTAAGCACTTCATCCTACACGGTATTCAAGGAAAGTTTTTGATAACAAAGCTATGGAAGAATCATAGAGTCTCAGATGTGAAGACACTCTAGACCTAACTAACCTCGGTGGTTCTCAGGTTGTAGTTTACAGGTTTAATGTAAGATATCTGTGAGTCTACCTATGCTTGATTTTTTCTCAACTACCCCAACAGATTCAAAAAGTGCAACTCTTATTATCTGTGTATCCAAGAAATGCTTGATGTTATAAACCTAGGCCTTTGGGGTGCCTGGGTGGCTCAGTGGGTTAAAGCCTCTGCCTTCGGCTCAGGTCATGATCTCAGGGTCCTGGGATCGAGCCCCGCATCAGGCTCCCTGCTCGGCAGGGAGCCTGCTTCCTCCTCTCTCTCTGCCTGCCTGTCTGCCTACTTGGGATCTCTCTCTCTGTCAAATAAATAAATAAATAAAATCTTAAAAAAAAAAAACAAAACTAGGCCTTAGAAGTGCATTGTGATGTGCACATGAACACCCATTGTCAGATCTGAGACACAGCTGCATGTGTTGTCTTCCAGTCAGCTCACTGCTACATGCCTAGATGGTCCTTCATACACCCATAATTCCTGTTGTATGTAGTTTCCATCTGAAGAAACATATTTCAGTATTTTGATTGTCTTTGGCTTCTTAAAATAGGTGCTTCAGTTAGTATTTATGACTCTCTTATTCAAACATATAGTACTGTCCATTGGAAAATCAGATTACCTGATCCTTCACTCTACTATATCCTTAGGCTTAACTGTTACCTGGAGAGCAGTGCACATTAGCTAATACATGAAGAGAAGGATTTCTATTTAAATGATAATAATGTCAGTCCATCTCAGAAAGGCCTGATAGATGTGTGATGGTTCCAGCAAATTTATTATCATTATAAAGAATTATTTAAGCTTAAGTCCCACGTACCAGGATTCAAGTTGAAGTGTTTCACTTGTTTCATGCCTTTATATTCTCATCCTTAATCTTGACATTATTGTCCTCAGTAAGTCCTTGTATTTGGAGTTCAACATTCATTAAATGGATGGATGAATGGATGGATGGATGGAAACAATGTAGAAGTAATATGAATACACTAGCACTTATATTTTCAAGTATTAATCCTTATTTACCCTAGTATTAGAGTTGCTTACAAGAACCTCATCAAGAAATTCATGATAAACAGTGCTTTACTTGCACACATAATATGTAATTCAGAACAAAATAGACTAAGTTCAGGGATCCACAAAAAGTCAATTAGGAACCTGGAAATACTTCAGGAATCATAGTTTATGTACCCTGTCAAAGACTAGGCAGCCAAACTAGAATTTTGTACATCCTGATATATAAAATGCCTTAGTATTAGGGGCACTGAGATTTCAGTTTTCACACAGCACAGAATATTTTTACATTGATAGATGGAACTCAACAAAGAATATATTTGGGGATCAAATAGGCTGAAATCACTCTCTGCTAACCCTCTGATTTTTACTACTGCTTATAAAAATATTAATTGACTTCCTAAGGAATTCATGTTATGCATTATCCTTTACTCTGGCTTATTGCTATTCATCAGAACTATCTCACTAACTTTTATGACTCCAGTGTAAAATGTTGACATGTTTAATACTGGAAAACAGCAACAAAATATGCAATACATTAATACTCACTGACCTGAGAACACAAAAAGCTAAGACAATCAAACCTTGTGAGTTTTCCATAAATAAAACATCATTATTTCATTTGGTGTTGTTTTGGGATATTATATGTCTGAGAAAGAACTTCTTATCTAGGATAATACTAAGAATTAGTTGAAGAGTTTTCTGTTTTAAAATAGAAATCCGGGGACAAGATAACAACTGGAAAAAAAAAACATTTTAAAAATCATATTACTGACCACTTGTTAAGGAAATAAGATAGAACTTCTTCAGACACCTAGTGGGCACTCCTTCCTTTACAGGAGAGCTCCATGTTGCCAAAGCCAGTCTCTCAAGGCGCTAATGAAGCATTCATCTTGAGCTCCCCACTTGCACGGACCTCTTACATCAAATCTAAATCTAGGTCTGTGCAAATATGGGGTATGACCTGGTAGGTGCAAAAAAATTTTTGTTGAAAATAGTGATTTTGAACTACTCTATAATAGTAGCAGATTTTACTAGGATCAGGGTTCAAGCCTCATAAGGAGTCAGCAAAGGCAAATGGAGATACATAGTCTTCCACTCAAAGATCAGATATTGAGCTAAAAACCTGAGTTAATTCCTTGTCATATAGTTGCTGGTAATAATTTCTAATAATTATTTCTGTTTCCATGGTGTTAGCCACGATCTCTCCCTTTTCATTCATGATTTTATTAATTTAGGTCCTTTCCCTTCTCTTTTGGGTAAGTCTGGTCAGAGGTTTATCTATCTTACGAATTCTGTCAGAGAACCAGCTTCAAGTTTCTTTGATCTGTTCTACTATTTTTCTGGTTTCTATTTCATTGATCTCTGCTCTAATCTTTATTTTTTCTCTTCTCTTACTTGGTTTAGGTTTTATTTGCTGTTCTTTCTCCAGCTCCACTAGGTATAAGGTTAGCTTGTGCATTTGGGATTTTTCTACTTTTTGAGAGAGGCCTAGATGGCTATGTATTTCCCCCTTAGGATCAGCTTTGCAGTATCCCATAGATTTTGGACTGATGTGTTTTCATTCTCATTCGTTTCCATGAATTGTTTTAGTTCTTGTTTAATTTCCTGTTTGTGGAAATTATATGTAAATATCTATTTACATATAATAAACATGTAAATTTATTCCTGCTTGACCCAGTCATTCTTTAGCAGGATGCTCTTTAACTTCCAAGTGTTTGAATTCCTTCCAAATTTTTTCTCGTGGTTGAGTTCAGTCTGATGGTCTGATACAGGGAATAATCTCAATCTTTTGGTATCGGTCAAGACCTGATTTATGACCCAGGATGTGATCTGTTCTGGAGAAAGTTCTTTGGGCACTTGAAAAGAATGAGTATTCTGTTGTTTAGGGTGGAATGTTCTATATATATCTACAAAGTCCATCTGGTCCAATGTGTCATTCAAAGCTCTTGTTTCTTTGTTGATCTTCTCCTTAGATGATCCATTGCTGAGAGTGGAGTGTTGAGGTCCCCTACTATTAATGTACTATTATCAATATGATTCTTCATTTTGGTTAATAGTAGGGTTACTTAGTTGGCTGCTCCAATGTTGGGGGCATAGATATTTACACTTGTTAGATTTTCTTGTTGGATCAACCCTTTAAGTATGATATAGTGAACATAATAAAAACAACTTAATTAATAGTTGGAGAGTCTTTTTTCAATACCTGGATCCCAGAAATAAAAAGCAGATGGTTGTATTTATTAATAAAAAGAAAAATAAATTGATTGCTTTTCCTATTCTTTAAAGATAATTCAATTTTATAAAAATACCAAATTTAATTAAATTATGTGACGAATTTTGAAAACTATGTAGTGGTCTCCCTTTTTAAAAAGAAGTGTAGACAGTAAAACCTAGACTCCAAATATTTGTGGTTTATATTGTGATGCTTTCAAGGAGAGACCAAAAAGGCCAGATATTTTTCTTTGTGCCTAAATGTGAGTTTGTAAGCATGAAGCACCAGCTGCAATCATACCTCTCTTGCCTCAACCACCTGGCCCGTGCAACACATGGAGAGTGGAATCATATCTTGTTGACACATTACTCGTTTATATACAAGATGTTCTTTATCAGAAAGTATTTTTAAGAGAAAGTTAATGTTATGAAATGCCAAAAATATGCATTCCGTGTTTATTTGACATGTGTCCAAAAATCTAATTTAAACTCTAAGATTGGCTCATGTGCAGATTGGAAACAAGTGTCGCTAGACTTTCTGTGTGAGAGACAGCTTGGACTGCAAAGATAGAAAGCTTTAAAGAGTATTTATTTTAATTAAAGAAATCATTCGCAAATGTACAAACAAGTTCTATATGCCATTCCTCTGGAAAACATTTATCAATTGGCAAATGTTCCTAGAAAGTATTCTGTTGTTTGAAATAGAAATACATATTTTCTAATCCAACACAGACCACTGACCATTCCATGTGTCTTTAGCTATTTTTTTTTTTTTTTTAAAATAAAGGGAAGTCTGGAATAATTACAATCTTTCAAAATGGTAAGCTCCATCTCATCAAGTAACATTAGGAAATCAATTTTGTGGCAAATGGAATGGAGAAGACTTCTTTAACTCTACAAGCTACTAGAGAGTTCAGAACATTCTAGAAAACAGACTTCTACTGAAGATAATATAGTTTCTATGCATTTCTTTTGATCCTGCTCTCACCTAAGTCTAGGGCTCTGCTGTCCAGTCTGGTAGCCACTAGCCAAAAATGGCTACTTAAATTAAAATTGAGTAAAATTTAACATTTGTTTCCTCAGTCACATGAGCCACATTTCAAGTGCTCAACAGCCGCATGTGGCTTCCTGCTACTGGACTAAACAGTGCAGGTAGAGCATGGTATCATCGTCACCACAGAAGGTTCTAATGGACAGCATGAGTCTGGAGAAAGACTAGAATATTATCCAAAGACTCACTTTTGCAAACACGAATTTCCTGTGTCTCAGATACAAAAACTTTGACCTCTTCCATTCTGGTTAAGAAAAAGAACCTTTCCAGAAATTAAATCAATGTCCTAAGTACAAAAATGTAGAACAGCATTTTCCAAAGTGAGGTTCATCCAACACAGGTTCCAGGGGACGTTAACTGGGAGGAAAGTTGGAGTGGAGGCAGAGAGGCTGGGCAGACGTCCAACATTAAACAGCTTGGAAACACATGTTAAGCTAGGTTAAACAGAGAGATTTCTTTCCATAGGACTTAAAGCTTTCAGTATGCAAACATGCATTCTGCCTGAACAAGTAGAATACCACAAGCAGCATTTCCTAAGCTCTTTACAACAAGAAGTTTCTTTTGTGCAGTGCATTTTACAAGATAGATGTTTCATGGAACAACTTGGGGGTGAAAGCATTTGCTTTATTTTTTAAATGGACTGTGCTGAGTAGCAAGCATACCACAGTCACAATGAGCTAATGAGATCAAAGGATAAGAATCTTAGAGCTACAACATTGTCCTCTTTGGATAGAAATAACTAAGTGTATTTTTTTAATTGTATACCAAATTTATTGTGGGTATATATTTGACACTGCATATTTTTATAGTGAAATATTTTTCATTTTCTTAAGCAGTTATTTGTATATAATTATATGGGTATAAGATCCATAGAGACGAGAAGAGGAAATGTTATGGTAGTGGGTGATCACTATCTTCGAGTGACTCCTATTCAATGGACTTGAAGATTTTTAAACTTTGTAGAATAAGTGATACTATGGTAAATAAACTATTTTCACATAGTAGGTGTTAACATATGTCAATCTCATAAAACGTTAACTGCATAGGACAATATGGTGATGACAGAGGAACTGTGTGGGGTTTGGGGTTTTGTTCTCCTTTTCTACGCAGCCAGGAATGGCTTCAGCACACTGACAAGAGCAATCATGACAATGCGGGATTTGGGCTGCTCTCACAAGGTGGCCAGATGGAGTTCCCTTTCCTGGCCTTCTGCGTGGTGGGCCTCTTTCCCCTGGCCTTCCCAGAGGCCATCGGTAGATCTTGGGAACAGAGAGTTTTATGCTTCACCTCATTATACTAATTATTTTTACACCACCACCACCACTACCACCAACACCACCACCACCCCCGCTATTTCTCAGGCTTCTATCATCTGGTGGTAGAAGCCTCACAGAGACACATGATGTCCTCCTCTTTCTGATTTGCCTCCAGCTCTTGTCTCTTTATGGGTTCTCCTGGAGAGCAGTCCCTGCACAAGCTACTTCCTCTGACATACTGATCTAGGGCCTGGCTGCCATCATTCCTTCCCGTGCACTGGGTTTCTTGATTTCCCTTCATGCTGCCTTTTGGAGAACAGCCTCAGGGATCTGATATCTTTCATTACAGTTGCCTCATTACACTTTCTGGTTCTCGCTTCCACTTTCATGGTGAAATTTACACTCAGAATTATGCGCTTATAATCATCAAAGCAGTGTTCTTTGTTCTTTCATTTTACCTTTTTTAATACCAATTCTTATTGTGGTAAAATATATAATAACATAAAACTTGCCATATATAACCATTTGCAAGCATACAATTCAGTGGCATTAAGTACATTCATAATATTGCATAACCATCACCTCTATCAATTTCCAAAACTTTCCATCACCCCTAACAGAAACTCTATACTCCTTAGGCAGTAACTGAACCCCTGTCCCCCTCCAAGTCCTTGGTAATCTCTAATCTGCTTTCTGTCTTGACAAATCCACCTATTCTAGATAGTTCCCAGTAAGTGGAATCAAAATGTTTGTCCTTCATGTCTGGTTTATTTCACTTTGCGTAAAGTTTCCATGGTTTCTCCATGCTGTAGCAGGTGTCAGGTCTCCTTCCTTTGAGTAGATGAGTCCTACACCTTGGTATGGATACACCACATTTCGTTCCTCCCGTTTTGTTCTGAAATGTGTTCAGCTAAAGTAGCCCTTCCCCTGGATCAAAAGCCAGGCAGGCTGTCTGACTTTGAGTAAGTAATAAGTGTATTACTCATACATAATAAGGGGTCTTAGAGTCACTTCCAGCTGCTATCATTCAATCAATTCATTAAAAATTCCTTCCCCCCCTCTAAAAAATTTGATTTAACATTAAATCTCCTCCTGCCCCATGAGGCCCAGCCCTTCACATCACATCTTTGTGTACTTGGAATATGGTATGGAACCCAAAGGGACTGATGTAGCTCATTCGGTTGCTCTGGGCATTCCTGGAGTCCTCCTTGTAGCACTGAGTCTTCATGCATCTTCAGACTCTGGCTGAAGGTCAGTACATCCAGAGCTGACTATTCACTTGGTCCCCAAAGACCTGACAAATGTCCACTTCAGCTGGGGCCATATCCAGGCTTTTCATTCCAGTGCTTAAAATTAGTTTGCCTCAAATAAAATAAAATTGGTTTGCCTACATTCGTACCTACAGTGTTTCAGCCCTATCCCAGAATCATCCTTGCAGATCAGAGTTCTCTGTCCTCACTTGGGTTGCTACGTCCTAACCCCTGCTCCTCTAGGTGTCATAGTAACATGAAATAGAAATAGACCTGCTAGAAATAGACCTTATGGACATAACCACAAAGATTCATCAAGATATTTGTGGAGGATATTTTTTGTAGCACTGTTTTATCATAGATAAAAATGTGGAAACGAGCAGATTTTCAGTAATAAACATCATAGCGGTTAAATATATTTTTGACATATCTATATAACCAAACATAATGTCCTGTTAAAAAGAATAAGGTCCACCTGTGTGTTGATATGAAACAATTTTTAATATATAGAATTGAGTGAAAAGAACAAGAAAAAGGTGCTCAGTATTCCTAAATATATAAAATATTTTCTGGAAAAAATTAGCGAAACCATTAAGAGTGGTTGCCTTTGGATAGAGAACGTGGAGATACAGGGAAGGAGGCTTTTGTTTTTAGTTTATAACTTTCTGTAATGCTTGAAGTTTCTAAACATGTAGATATAACGTAAAGGATTTTGCCTATGAATTACTTCTTTGCTTTTTGAACTTTTATCTTAAAAAAGATAGTAATGGTATTTGTTAAAAATAAAAGCAAGGTAATCAATAACTGAATTAGGTAGAATTTGACAGCCTTTCAGAGTGTTTCTTTGGGCTTAGACTGGGGGGGAGGAAATGTGTCTTCCATCAGCAGAGATCAAGGGCAGAAAAACCAAGTTGTAAGCACTTGCTACCATTCACTCGAAGGAGCTAGAGATGCAGGTGGTCCTGTTTGGCATCGTTCAAGCATTAATTTGTGTAGACCACACTCTCCTGTCACACTGATTTAGTTGAATGACATATTTAAGAAAAATGGAAGTTGAAGTCTGCTCGAATATTTAATTTATGTTCTCAAAATAAGTTCTGTGAAACATGTCGGCAAATGCGTTGAACAGTCATGGAAATAGGTGAATTTTATTTTTTGTGGAGCTTTCAAATAGTTGAAGTAGTTCCTAAATTATAGGGAAATATTTTCTGATGGTACCTTGCACATATCTATATTCTAGAAATTAAATTCTTACGGCTCGTTTTCTTGTTTTTTGTGTATCTTCCTATTTTTATTTATACTTCTTTTCATTGAAATCAGGACAGAGTACAATATGGCCCAAACAAGACAGGCTCTCAGAGCTAGAGTAATGTCTTTCTCACCACTGGTCACACATTCCACTGGAAAGGCTAAGTCTATAAATTATTAGATCGGTTCTCTGGAAGTTTCTGTGAGGGAACAGGGCTTTTCGCAGGTAAAGACAAGTCACTGGTATTGTCAGTGGTCCCCAAGGGTCTATAACGGATCCATAAACTAAATGTTCCCTGGATCCGAGCCTTCATCTTTCCCTGCTTTGCATTCAGTGGGCCCAAGGATTCTGCCAGGTGCTGTCCTCAGTATCTTCTGCCTCTTCAGTGCAGAATGAACAAGGCCCAAGGAAAGAATCTTGAAGGTTCCCCCAGGCAAATCTGACCTCACCCAGCATGATCTTGACTCCCACCTTCTCCACGAATTGGAGGCCCATTGGAAGTATATCTCACAGAACTTCCTGAGCCTGCTACATGGGATTTTGTCCATCCATCCATTTAAAAGTTTATATTGTGACCAGAGAATAAGGTTCATTTCATGTTGATTTTATTTAAGGATTTTTTTTCAAGGAGAAGAAAAAAACCTAGTAAGACTAGAAGGCCATGGATAAGGCATAGCCCAAATGTAAAAGCTCTGCCCATCTGCCCATCTTCCTGAACCAGGGTCAGAAGAAGGATAAAAACAAGAAGGAATCCTTTCAGAGGTCTGAGATAACACCATCTGATGCACTCTAGGAAGTGATTTGTCAAGTGGACCTATTACTGCGCTTACTTCCAAAAAGAAAGCAATTTTCTTTCTCCTTTCTGTAGAAGCAGGCCCAGAATGCCTGTTTCTTCCCCCATCCTCACCACTCGTCACTCTATTTTAGAAAGAAACAATATCATTCCTGACATACATTCTCTTCCCAAAGCCTTGTTGGTTATGGTCCAGCATGTGGTGACAGCTGGGAATTTAATGTCGAGTGATTTCTTTTTTTCCCCCAGCTCCTCTCAAGGTATCAGTGTTAACCTGACAGGTCCATAATTCAAAGGAAGTCTGAATTAGTTATTCCTGTGGCTTCTTCCCTAAATAGAACCCACTCCACTTATGGAATGTCACCTATGCCTGAAGAATTCTTGAGCAAATGCCTGGAGACAGTGTCTGTAACTACCTCTTCTCTTAAAGAGAACTTGAAGCTCTTCACATATTCCAGTCTGCAAATTGGCCCTGCCCGATTATTTGGAGGAAGTGATAAAAGAAGAGATACTGAGTCAAGTCAGGTTACAAATTAGTCTTTCGCAGGAATAGGATGGAAGTGTACTTGCTGGATGTTTCAAGAATAGGAGGTGCTTGGAATGGATGCCTCCTAGAAGAGAAATCACGCACTTATTTGTCCACCTTCTTTATAGATGATTCTCATAAATCATTTTCCATGTAAGGAGGGAGTAGAAAGCAGAGCTTTATTCAGAAGTTGGCTGCTATTTGGGAAGAAGTAAATGCATATCAAAGGAAGCTTCTGGAAGACTGCTTTACAGGAAGACACGGCCTGGCTCTTGTAGGAGGGATGCTGTATTACTGAAAAGTGCAGGAGCTGCTTGATCGGTAAGAAAAGGTGAAATAGAAAAATGGGATTAAGGAGATAAGATCTTTGTTAGACCTGGTGCTTCCCCTAGTGAGCTGGATAAAGACTGCTTCCCATTATGAATGTAACAGATTTTTAAAATGTCTGAAAATTGGTTGTTTGGAGGCTACATTGCTGTGCGAATTTCAGTTTGTTGTTCTAAAGAAACCAAAGATTATTTGAGTGCCACTTCGGAAGAGCATTGCAGTCCAATAATAAACATGATGGAGATAAAACACTCGCTGGGCATGCCTTCAATATTCTGAGCACCATTGTAAATGCTATTGATATATTATCATAAATGAGCAAAGGACACAAATTACCCCTAAAGAATAAGAAAAGAATTGGCAAGATGCCTGCTCGACAGACTGTCTACCTTCCCTCTACTAACAAGACTGCTCACCCATGGAGCACGACCCCTGAGCACCTGGCCACCCAGCCAGGAGGGGCATGCTCCTGGAAGGTCATGGTTGGAATCTTTGTGTGCAGACTGGCTGTAGTGGACGGCGGAGGTTTCCCTCCCAACAGCCATCTCCCTCTTGTTCTTGCTAACAGAACACTGAGTTTTCTCCAAGTATCCTCCCCTTCAGGAGGTGACCTTGTACCCAAGTCGGGAGAAAACCCCGAGTCACCTAACAGCCTTGCTATTGCCATGACCCTTCCTCCTAATGGTTTGGGGAGATATCAGGTCTTTCTGCTCTTGACTGTGCCACTCAGCTAAGTAGTTCAAAAACCACTCTGTCGCTGGGCCATGTGTTACGGGAGAGAATACATTTCCTTTCTATTTAAGTCAGTTGAATGGGGCTTTCTGTTTTTCTAGTCCAAATCTCTTCACTGGTACATGGGCATTATCTTAAAAATGACCAAAGGAATTCATTCACTAAGAACTTTGGGCAGATAACAACAGAAAAAGCTGCCTGATAAGGCCTTTCTATAGCAGCAAACATTATATCCTTCAGAATATATCCCACAATATTTTTGTGTGTCCTCAGTAGCTGCAATCAGCAATAAAACATTTCTTCTCATTCGTTTGGGCTAAATGGATTGTCATGGACTCCCTTATGTTACTCATCCATCAGTTCCGTGGTGTGGGACCAAGACCCAAAAGAGCAGTGGCTTCACTAGATGGAAGTTTCTTTCTCTCTCATAAAAATCTTGAGCCCAGATAGTGTCTCTGCCCCCACAAAGTACTCAGTTGCCCTCATACGTGGTGCCAAAGATTCAGGGAAGAGGAGAACATTCCACTCCTAAGAGCCAGACCAAGAAGTGGCACACAGCTCATGCCCCCAGGAGAGAGACTAGTTCCGTGGCCACGTGGCCAGCCCCAAAGGCAGTGGGTGCCATGTGTCCAGCCACATTATTGTGAGACAGAAAAGGGCGAATGGAGAGTGGGAGACAGAGGTCAGTCTCTCCCACATCTGCCGTAAGACCTCTCCATCCTGTCAGCCTCACTCAAACACCATCCTCTTATATTCATTCTCAGAGATTTGTATTTTTGTGCAGAACAAAAAAAATCTGAGCAGAATGCTCCTTCCTTTTTATTTCTGACAAGACTGAGTGCTTGCTTTGTGATCTTTTCTTTAAACAATATATGTCTTTCACTTTCTCTATTCAAAGGCCTGAAAATTAGACCTCTGTCTCTCAATAATACCCATAAAATGGCTTTCAACCCTTACATTAAACGGTGTTGCCACAATAACTCTCTGAATTTGTGCAGATAAATAAAACGAGCGTTCCATATTACCACACACTGAGAGTAGAGGTACAATTCTGGAAAATTCCCTAGTTGGACTGAAGTTTTCACCCACTGATCTTTTTGTTCTGTCTTCCACACAAATGTACTGCTTAACCATGTAGAACTGCACATACCACCAATTAAAGCTTTTGGAGTTACAAAGTAAATGTGAGACCTCACATAGCACTTGGAGTAATATCAGCATCTGATTGACATTTGCAGCAATCGTCCTAGGAGTTTTAGCTTTTCTTCTTCTACCACAATCACTAGAAATCATGCTGTTTTCAGCAACTAAGCTATTCTAATAAGGAACATTCACTAGGGAGAAAAATATTCAATAGACCCTTCTATTAAAAATGAGTCAGTAATACTTGGAAGGGAAAATAATTTAGATATTCAGCAGGCATTAACAGACCAGCCACTATGTATGTGATGCTGTGCTGGGCACTGCAGGCACCTGGACGGAATGACACTGTGCCCTGCTCCAGGAGCACATAAGCAAATGGGAACACAAGACGCACATGCATCAAACAGCATACCCGTACGACAGTACAGAATCGTGCCAAATGATGTGCCACGGAAAATCGGAAGCATTAAGGGCATACTTCTGCAACTCTTGCATCAACTGGAACAGAGTTCGTTTTAACACTTGCCACATTGCTCGTTTACCATTTACCCCAGTTCATCGGCGGGCCCCTAGTGGGGTGAGTAGAGCTGCATCCTATTCATTTTCATACCCTTAGTGTCCAGCAGGGGTTTCAGCATGTGCATGTAGCTGGAAATGGAATTATCCAATGAGAGGAGAAGGCTCTGCGCTATCGAGGCTGGGAGCTTCATTAAGGGCCTGGAAGGATGAAGAAATGTCACCTAGTGGGCACTGGAAATAGTCTGGGCATCAGACTCTGCACCAGGGTGAAGGCCCAGAAGGTGAGGACTGCAAAAACCTGAGCGGGGAGTAAGGAGCAGGTGACCGGCGAATGGCAAGGTTCATGGGGCTCTTGTGGGCCACGTGTAGGATTTGAGACTTTCTCCTCAGACCTGGGAGAGGAAACATGACCAGAGCTTCTGGGAAAGTGACAGTGTGGAGCATGGACAGAAAGGGGAAATTCCTAAAGTCGCTGTTAAAAGGTAAAATGAGGCACATTAAAACTTATTTTCCCAAGAGTTTATTGGAGGATACCTGGGTTTGAATCAGGTGACACCATGCTAAAAGTGGTCAGAAGCTGATACTGGCAGGAGCTGGGAGTGTTTCTATAGAAGAGCCTCAGAAGCGAAGTAAGGCAGTTAATTAGCTATAGTTCAAACAGCTGCCTTCTTTGGGAAAGCCCGTTGGCTGTGGCTGATGGGCTGCCTGAAGTGTTCTTTTCTCTGGTTTGGGTACAGGGGCTCTGGCTTTGGTTAGGGCTTTCTCAGTCCACCCAGTGCTTCTAGGGCCATTTTGACCGATGCTATCTCCAAGTAGTATAACCCTCCTAACGACCTTGCAAAACACAGATTACCATTTACCTCTTTTTTTTTTATACAAGTTTTTCAGACATTTTAGGGATTCTAGTTTTGCAATATTAATTTCACTTCAGGTTGACGCCTCAAGGCTGTGGAAGATTTAGATCCCTCTTGTAGTTTGGAGGTTACTTAGGAACCGATGGAATTCACAGCCACGTTCCGTGTAATGTTTAAAAGATAATGTGTAATAATGATTCAGTGTGCACTGTATAATATTTACTCACCTGTCTTTATTACGCTATGCAATTTACTGCCTTTTATTCTTTTATCTAAAAAGCAGTGTGGGGTACGTGGATGGCACAGTTGGTTGAGCACCTGACTTTTGGTTTCTGCTCAGGTTAAGATCTCAGGGTCGGGAGATCAAGCCCGCATTGGACTCTGAGCTCAGCGTGGAGTCTGCTTGAGATTCTCTCTCTCCTTCTCCCTCTGGCCCTCCTCACCCACCCCGTGCTCTCTTCCTCCCTCTCTCTCTGAAATACGTAAATAAAGTCTTTAAAAATAACAATAAGTAAAAAAAATAAGTGCTTACTATTTAATAGTCTTCAAAATTAGCTATTCCTCTTTGTTACCTCAGCACCTACCATGGTATCCGACCACATAAAATTATATAAGAGGATTTCCTATTTAAAAGTCCCTCAAGTGAAAACATCTCCAACTGGTAATTGTAGAAGTTTTAATAGTATTTGAGGACTGGCAGGTGGCGAGGGGTGGACTGTGCCAGCCACCTTCTCTGTGTGGCTGTCTCAGCATCTGCACACTCAGTGAACGGGAGAAAGTGAAAGGTGTGTCGCATGAAGCTTTCTAAGCTATGGGGGCTGGAGAGCTTTGACAGTGGGATTGCAGGCACATCGCCACGTGAACGTCTCCCTTCTCTAATCCTCACGACTTTCCATTTAGCAAGAGCATGTTTTCCTAAACAAAGCTATTTTAAAAATACAAAAGTAAGAAGCACAATCTGATTTATGACAACCCTAGATATTTTAAATGTCTCAAAACCATTTGACATTAGTATATTGGGAACCATGGTCCATCCTGGAACTGACGTCCCTATTTCCTAAGCAGACAGCACACCTCACACACACAAACCCAAATCACATGTTCACATCACACATACTATACCATTCCACACTCACACCACACACACACACACACCATGTCATACTGACACCACACACACCACACTCACACTACACACAAACCACATGCACATCACACACAAACCACACACACACACACCATACTACATTCACACCCCACACCCCACACTCACACTACACACAAACCACACACATACATCATACCACACTCACACCCCACACCCCACACTCACACTACACACAAACCACATGCACACACCATACCACACTCACACCACACATACCATACTACACGCACACCACACACACACCACACAGACCATAGTACCCTCACACCACACATACACCATACCACACACAAACCACACTCAGCACACAGACCATAGTACCCTCACACCACACATACACCATACCACACACAAACCACACTCTCACCATCAAATACACACACACACACACACACACACACACCACCACCACCACCACCACCACCACATTCATACCAGAAGGAAGAGTCATACTCTTCCTAAAAAGTGAAACTTTTTAGACATTTTTACCAAAACCCCCTCTTCAGTAAAAACTTCTGGAATCTACTTGTGCACTTTCTAGATCTCTTGACTGGCTCCAAAGACTTTTACTTATGAAAAGCAGGACACACTGTAGAAGTTCCAGAACACGTCTCAAAGCGGTTCTTTTCGAGTCTTACCCTTTTTCTCATCCCCGAACTACTCAATTCCTAAGCCTGCAAAACAGGACCCAGATCATGTACCAGCAAGTCTGCTATTTGGGTTTAGAAGTTCCCTCTGCAGCAGGCTGTGGGTGAATTTCCTGGGACCCGGCCTCTCCCCAGGGGTGGGTGCTCTGGTGCAAACAGAGGCAGGAAGGAAGCGTGAGTGGGTGGGTGTCCAGTTACCCACACCTCAGAGCTGGCAGGAGCCCGGATTTTCCTCTTGTTTCCCAAGCCTCTCGAGCTGGGCATGTAGGCACCTCCCCCTGTGGGGGCGCCAGGTGCCCAGGGGCGCCAGGCACCAGGAGCAGAAGGGTCGCAGGAAGCATTTCTGGCTTTCACGTCGGTTCCCATTCTCCCCGCTTCCTGGCCTTGGCCAAACCTGACAACAGAAGGTCTCCCTCGGCTGGGGCTTCTGCCTGCAAGCTTTCCCACTGTCTGCAGGCTCCCCCATGGCTCCTTCTCTGCCGTTGGCAATGTCTCCTTCCAGCTCTCCACAGCAACACGAAAGTGGCTCTCTGTGACACCTGACACTGGCCACACACTGGCATCCCCAGACCTGCTCAGGCATGGGGCACGCTCCCCAGCGACTCGAAGCTCCTGCTTCCGCTGGACTCCCCCCTGCACTCCCCTCCAGCTAGTTGGGCTTTCTCTGGAGTAGAGCACGAGGCTGATGGCAGCAAAGGAGGTAGTTGCCTGCCCTGATTGCTCTGACCTCCAGCGGGCTCACCTCACACCCCACGGGAGTTGGCTGCTCTGTCTCAGCCCAGGCTTTCCTCCAGGGAGCGCTGCTGTCAGGGCCAGAGGTGAGGCAAATTAACTGGTGGTCATGTGATTTAATAGTCAGGTGATATGATCCAAGTCCGGTGGGGAGACACAGATCTACGGTGCCCCAAGCCTCCCGTGCACACCCCTCAGATAGAAACAAGTGCAAAATCCTCTCCTTTTGAACCTCTATTTGATTCCACCAGGTTCCTCCTTTTATTGGTTGGTCTTATAAGACGCCCTGCCTGGGAGCCCTTTCAGGCCCATACGGTTGATTTCTTCCATCACCACGTCCTTAGAATATGTGAGTGCGGGGAGTCCCTCAGCAAGCCCGCTCGGGGTTTGCACAATCCTTTCTAAAGACAGGGCAAACAACATCACCTACAGAACTTATACTCGAGCAAAATAAACAGTATATCAAATGGTGCAGAGTGCTATGTTCTGTCTGAAGTGATAACATGTCCTGCAGGTAGCTGGAAATATGAAATTGAAATTTGATGTATTAGGATCATTTTGAAGATTTGAGAGTTCTTGGTAGAAAGGTGATAGTTGAAGCACCCAACGAATTGGTTTGCTCTTTGAAGAAGAGCAGCATAAGAGTCTTTTCTGCAAAGAAGGAAAAGGACTTATACCTCTTATTAGGGACAAACAGGTTGTTCAACCCCTGCTGGTCTCAGGGAGGGGACTTAAGAGAAATCAAAAGAGCTGTCTCTTCTAGAATCTTTGTATGATTCTCAAACCAGGATATCTGATATGGGGTATGGTACAGTCACAGGGGAAGGAGGATGTGTTTCTCTGGACAATCGGGGGTAGGTCTGGGTGAGGAATCATACTTTTCCACTGAACCAAGAATATCCATCTTCAAAAAATTTCTAAATGACCACCTCTATTTTGGGCTGTGACCTCAAGAAACATCAGAGCATGCGCACTCTTTCCCCCGCTGTCTGGGAGCACCTCTCGGGAGGAGCTTGCGAGTGTTAATTTGAGGAATGGCAAGAAACTCACTCACAGTCAAAACTCACTAAGAAACATGTGTGACATCAAGAAAGTTTTTAAAGAAGTCTTCTTACATAAAATGTTCTTTGCTGCTCTTTTGTTCTTAAAATATATTTAATAAGCTTTCCCTGCTCTAAGAAACAGGTTGATGTTCTTATATTACTTTGTTTACACACCATGTAAATGGAAATGGTCCCGGGAGGATTTGCATTAATTATTATCAAATGATCTCTCCCTTCGTTATCAGAATGTAAGCAATTAAGTCACCACTTCCCACATGTGACAGAGATATTAAAGGGTATTTAACTGTTGCAGAGTTCTGGCTGGAGATAATAATCTTTATAAATGTGTCTTGGTTTGGAAAATACTCTTTATGCCTTGTTTTGCAGACGATGACTTACATGCAGAACAGAATCTCAGAGTAACCTCACTTAGGCTGAACTGCCCCCATCGTACAAATTCAGCTCAAATACAGACGTTTAGATGTTTTATTATTCAGAACTAAAGCAGAATGTTTTCTCTGTCCCAGGGCTATGTGGTGATGGGTTAGCTACTTAATCTCCCCTATACCTGTTTGCTCTC
Source organism: Ailurus styani (assembly GCA_002007465.1). Taxonomy (NCBI): domain Eukaryota; kingdom Metazoa; phylum Chordata; class Mammalia; order Carnivora; family Ailuridae; genus Ailurus; species Ailurus styani. The sequence goes on from LNAC01000025.1 coordinate 3,016,399, forward strand.
CTGCAGAAGGTCTCTTCCAGGCCTGAGGCTCTGAGCTTCCTTGCGTGCTCTGTGGTTACCAAAGCAGATGGCAAGCGTGTGACCTGCCTCATGATAGCAAAGGAACCACGGTGCTACCAGGCTAGGCTGCTGGAGGGACACAACCACAGCCTTGGGATACCACCCCATTCTCTTCACGTTCCTCAGGTATCCATCATCAACTATCACTCCTCAAGTCATACATTGGAGAGTGAGACCCTTCAAAAACGTTGAATTTGAACAGGAAGATGTACTTGACTGTAAGGAGGGACCCAAAATGAAATCCATGGTTGTGGCCTGTGGGCCACATTGATACACAACAGCTGTTTTCAATGACAGACTCCTAAATTAAGATTATACAAACAAAATGACTCTTGTTAACATAGAAATACTGATTCAAGTAAAGCGAGGCAGGGTTTCTGCCTTCTAAGGTAACATCATGTGCCGAGCAGAATTGACTTCTTTCTTGCTTAGCGCACAGAGTAAGGCTTTAAGGAAGGCTTTATTTATTGGGCTTTTTTCTTTTTCTTCAGTTTTGGTTTACTTTCCAAGAATCATTGTCCAGCCTTCTACCCTCACATAGAACTTTACCTAATCGTTCAAGACAAAGACTCGCCTCTTCTTAGGAGATAATTAGACCATCTCCTGAAGTAGCATTTAATTACCTTTAGGGACAAGAAGTTACTCAGTGTCTAACCTCAGACCTTTCTTACCAGAGTCTACAGCCCATATGTCTTACGGCAACATTTCATATCATGTTCTGGAAGACTCCCAAATGTGGAGACATCAACATGCTAGCCACCCCTGAGTCAGCTGTGTGTTATATGATGGGACCCTATTTGTATGCCTCTCAGAATCCACTGGGGGCCTCAAAGGAGAGAAACCCCACAACCCAGTCTCCAAGGTCTCTCTCCTCAATGAGAACTCTGGGGGCTTCCCGTTTTACTTCCCATTAGCACTGGGATATTCGTGAATACTATCAGGGGCTCCAAGAACACTTCTAAAGAGTTAAGAACTACCTTTCTTTTTTTTTTTCCTTTATAGCTTTTATTTAAATTCCAGTTAGTTAGTGTACAGTGTAGTATTAGTTTCAGGAGTAGAACTTAGTGATTTGTCACTTCCATACGACATTCAGTGCTCATCACAGAAAGTGCCCTCCTTAACCCCCATCATGCATTTACCCCATCCCCCCACCTGCCACTCCTCCAGTAACCCTCAGTTCCTTCTCTGTAGTTAAGAGTCTGTTTCTTGGTTCGCCTCTCTCTTTCCACCCCATGTTCATTTGTTTTGTTTCTTAAATTCCACATAGGAGTGCAGTCATGTGGTATTTGTCTTTCTCTGACTGACTTATTTCACTCAGCATTATACTCTCCAGCTCCATCCCTGTTGTTAAAAATGGCAAGATCTCATTCTTTTTGATGGCTGAGTAATAGTCCACCTATACCACCTCTTCTTTATCCATTCATCAGTTGATGGACACGGGCTGTTGCCTTAATTTGGCTATTGTAGATAATGCTGCTATGAACATTGAGGTGCATGTCTCCCTTCCAATCAGTATTTTTGTATCCTTTGGCTACATACCTAGTAGGGCAATTGCTGGGTTGTAGCATGGTTCTATTTTTAACGTTTTGAAGAACCTCCATACTCTTTTCCAGAGGCGCCCAGGAATCCACCTCTCTTAAACGGAATCGGGGAGTGATAGTTCTTGGAGGGGACAAGAGGCCCCATTCCATTCCCACAGCTGTATGCTCATGACAGCCCCAGAAAACTCTGTTTCTTTATACATCAGGAGTATACCTGTGCCTCCTGCTAGTAACTCTGCTAGTATTTATGAATAAATAAAAAGGAGAAAGCAGAACATATCAATTAGAATAAAATCCCATCCTACAATTAAATACTTTGCTGAGTAAAGTCATAAATGAAAAATCTTGATGCTGAGGATTACTTTAATACTTAATTTGTATTTTATGCATATGTCTGTGTAAATTCTTCCATTTCACAAATGTGTGTTAAGCTGTTAGTATGTGTGAAGCCCTTGGAGGGATAAAAAGATTTCAAAAACACTGTCTCAGATTAGGAGAATTTATTCAAGTTAATGCTAAATCTTTGGGGACTAAATAAGAGAAAAGAAATGTTGAAAAGCAGTATTATGTTAAAGGGACAGTGATGTGTGGAGCCTTCCTGGCACCTGAGCTTACCTGGACAAATGGCTTTCTGTAAAGCACCTTCCAGTCTCACACAAGGGCTCTGCAGCCAGTTGGTTCAGTGGATGGAACAGTCAGAAAATAGAATCTGGCTCCCTGGAGGCCAAGTTCATAAAAAAGATGGGGAGCTTGATCCACTGAGATTGTCAGGGTATGAATGCAAAGTTAAACTGTCATCACAGGAGTAACAGGGAGCTTCAGGAAAGGTGACACCAAAATACATACAGCATGCGGGAAAGTATGCTCCAAAGTCTGTGTCATCTGAGCTTCCCCAAAGCAGATTTTAAAAGGTGCCCACCCCCACTCCCTCAGACAGATAGAGGTCACAGAACTGGCCCCCAGATGGCATCTTGCTATGAATTGAAAGATATTTCTTCCCTGTGTGGGCACAGACTCCTTCAGGTTACAAGGTCCTGGGAGATCAAGGCCAATGCCCTCTGTTTCCAAGCTCATCTGGCCCAAACCTTTGTGCAGTGCACAAATTGTACCACTGTACATGAAGGCCGTGGCTCCAAACTTGTGCTTGGTGCTTAATAAATGTTTATGAATGAATGTTTAGTAACATAAAATTACATCAGAGCCTGCCTCCCACCTCTGCCGAGTGGCAATTACCACAGCATTTATGTTTTGTTTAAGGATGTTAGAGAATTTCTAACAGTTAATAGCAGATAAAGAAGAAAGGATGAACAGGACAGGGTTTTTAAAAAAGGAGAGGGGACAGCAACAGAGAGAAGAACGTGGCAGTAGGAATGACAACTTACTAGTTTTAATTGTTAAGTTTGCCTGTAGTTAAGAGAATCTGTGCCCATGGTTCTAGGCTACATACTTTGCAAAGTGAATTAGATGTCATCTTCCAAACCACATACAGTACTGTAAGCAAATGAAATACATTGAACAAGTCTGTATGTGTGCGGGCATGCACACCCATGCACGTGTGTGTGTGTGTGTGTAGTGGTCTACAGAGGTGGGGCCAGTAGGACTAGTTCACAAAAGCTAATTATACATATTTCTTTCTAGCTCTGTGTTTAGTAACTTTCTAGCTTGAAACTGACCCTGACAGTATCATTTACAAAGCTAAGTTCTTTCAGGAGAGCGGGATGGGGGCTGGTTTACTAGCACCTGCTCAGCGTGCGTGTGATCACTTGATTATATGCAAGCAGGGGTCTTGAGAAGATACACAATGCCAGGCAGTCCCTAAAGACAATGTTGGGTGACAGGCAACATAAACATGCCTTTCAGTTAACCTTCTGTGTTTTTAATGTTTTATATATTTGGACTATCAGCATAATTAGATTTAAAAGCTTGCTACATGTATTAATAAAGTCATCTAGAATATCATACTGCTTGCCAAGAATGACTTTAAATAATTATTTTGTAATTTTATCCGTAGGCTATTCAATAGCAAAATAACACCACACAAAGAGTTTTCAGCATTTGCAATTAGAACACATATCTCCAGGTTAACACAGAACCTTTCCTGGTGCAATTCATTAAATGTAAGAGTGTAATTAAATATAGCCATCCGACATTCCAGGTGCTTCTATATACCAAGTCTGGCGGGTACGTACCCTTGTCTCTGCCCATATTTTAGTACTTAGAGCTTGGGAATCATGCCTTTCATGCCCCCGAGAGTCCAAGATTTTCCTGTTTGCTTTCTGATCATTTCTCTCATCTGGTTTTATAATAAAGCATCTCTCAAATTCATTGTCTACTTAGGACAATATTACTGTAGTATTTTCACACTGTTCCCTTTCTAAAGCATCCATTCACTAAAGAATTCTTTATTTAATCTTTATTACATCTCTGTTTAATCTTGCTGAGATGCATCCAGGTAATTTAAATTGCAGCAACTGTATGACAAAGTATGTACAGAGTTGTGAAGAATGAGAACAATTAGTAAGGTTCGTGGGGCTGGAATTCATTTAAGACGTCTCTGAGGAATGCAGTTTTCCTATTTATTTTACCTCTTGGTGCCATCCCCGATTTTATTGTCTACTTAGGACTATCCATTCCAAGGCCTCCATTGTCAAGCAGGAATGCTCTCATGGAAACACACCAGCACACACTAGCTCATCAGTTCTCTTATAAATCCAGTGTTTGCTGTAGTTTACACTACACTAGATTCACACTGAGTTTACAAAAGCAATAAAGTACAAAAGTGTCCCACACTATCTGACATGGATACAGAATACTCCAGAAAAACAGCCTTGAAAGGAAGCTTTCAAATACCTCAGGAATCCAATTCACTTACCAACCTCTGACATAAAATTGGAGAGGTATTCTAGCTGAAAAAAAAATTAAAAAATAGGCCTGAACCAAACTAAATTGAAGACAAAATTCAGTAATAATAATTACCTCACCAATACCAGAAGCAACCAAAATGGGGAGTCGTTTATATTTGTACAGTGATTCACATTTCACCCAGGTGTGGTTGAAGCAATACATGGTAACAACAACAAAATAGTAATAATATAAACTAAATAAAGTTAAAATTATATCAGATACTTAAAGAGATACTTCCTTTTCCACCAGAACCACTCAAAATGATTACAGTTGACTTTTTTTGTGAATGCATTTGTCACATATGATAAAGACATTCAGCTGCCCCATTTTCCAATTGTTCAACCATCTCAAGTTTTTGTTCCCTTTGTGTCTGACAGTCAGTGACCAGGAAACACAGAGTTCTCTCAGTGGGAAGTTCCAACCAGTGGCGTTTATTGCTGAAGCATGATACCTCATGTTTTTATTTACATTTAATCTGCAAACATTTTAGTCCACTACCATCAACTGATCAAGAGTTAGTAATAAATGTATCTGTCCTTAGTGGGCTACATTAGCATATTGTGAAAACAAGGTTTTTTTACCGTTGAATATGACCTTAGATTTTTCCGTCCACTTTAAAAGTCAAAGTCTAGTTGTCAAAAATAAAATTTGTTTTAGTTTTCTATTGCTGCTGTGATAATTTTTCACAAACGTGGTGACTTAGAACAACACAAATGTATTGTTTTATAGTCCTAGAGGTCAGAAGACTGATACCAGTCTCCGTGGGCTAAAATCAAGGTATCAGCTCGGCTGCGTTCCTTTCTGGAGGCTCGGGGGGGTGGGGGGGATCTGTTTCCTTACCTCTTCCAGCTTTTAGGGGGACCCACATTCCCTTGGTCATGGCCGCCCCCTCCCTGCTCCAAACCAGCAGTGCTGCCTCTCCCTGACCTTTCTTCCGTACTCATGTGTCCCTCCCACTACAGGCAAGGAACGTTTTCTGATCTTAAGGATTTGATATAATTACAGTAGATCCACTGAGATAATCCACAACAGTCTCCCCATAACCTAACCCTAATCTCACTTGCCATGGAAATTAAGATACTCTCAGGTTCTGGGGATTAGGACCCTTTGGAGGGGCTGATACTCTGCCTCCCATGGCATAAAGAATATCCATCCCTATAGGCATCCTATCATTTAACTCTGAATCACACTGTACAGAAAGCTGATCCTGATCCTCCCCACTGCTCTCCTCCTCCCTAGGCAAATATAATTCAACCTTGCATTGAGGTTCTACCCCAAAAGGTTATAGCCAGTATCTGTTGTCACAGTAATTCTGTGTAACAAGCAGTGGCCTACTGCAGATGCATATTTTTGCTTCTAAATCCATAGTTCAGCTGGGCAGTTCTGCTGACCTTGGCCAGTCTGCTGATCTTGGCTGGGCCTCCTCCGTGTCTGCAGTCACTTGGCAGGTTGCTGGAGGGACCTGGCTGGAACAGGTGAGCTGGCTTCCAGCTGCTCTCTCTGGTTCCTCAGCCTCCAGCTGGCCAGTCTGCCTTGCTCTCATGGCAGGGGCTGGGGTCCACGAGAAAGTGTGCAAGGCCTCTTGAGGCCTGGGCTCAGGACGACAACAGCACATTGTCGCTTTCACCAACATCCTTTTGGCCAAAACAAATCACAAGTTCAGTCCAGCCTCAAGGAGTATGGAAAGAAGGGAACCTAGAGTTGGTAAAGATATGGATACATGGAAGGATGGAGAATGGGACTCCTCCTGCAGTTAACCTACTCGGAAACGCTCATCATCTTAGTATGAATTTGGGCCACCTTTTGAGAATCTGAGTAGAAATTTCTGTCAGACCTAAATACAGAGACAGACTCTGCCCCTGAGTCCCTGGTGCGGTTACGGCCACATGATTGCACCTCACCTTGGACATGAAAGAAGGGTGGGCCAGGTTGGTCTTTGGAAGAAAGATTCCCTGGTGTAGGACTATTCAGTGTATGGTGAGCTTATCTTCTACCACCCGTGCTAGCACCAGGCACCTAGAGGGTAGTAAAAGATTACTGAAAGAATGGTCTTGTCTGATGAATAATAAAATTTTGTAATTCACCATATTTCTTGTTTGCTTTAGAATCTGGAATTCTCAGAGACAAATCAGTAACAGGGTAGGATTTCTGGGTGCAAACTCTAAATATGGCCTTATTTCACTATTCCGATTGATTTTTCCATTACCCTGATTTCATTTTCTGTTTACTTTTATAACTGTAGGTAATTTGACCATCTCAAATCCTTTTTAGAATGAGTTGCACTGAAATAAACAAAGTTTCCAACCTATAAAGTTGATAAAGAAATAGCTTCTTAAGGTGAAGTCTTAAGGCAGTATATACTGAAATAGTTGCTAGTCAGACTGATTTTCTAGGTTTGGTGGTATTGTGTGAGAGAAAACACACACACACAAAATTAATATTATTTAAAAACTCTACCATTTTCTATCTCTGTGTACGTGGGCAAGTCATGTCACCCATCTGAGCCCATCTGTAAAATAGGAAGTGTAATAATTAATAATAATAATAATAATAATGCCAGCATAATGGGGTGATTTCAAGGCCCGAGGAATACAAAGGATAGCCCCCAGTATACTGTCTGGGACTACAGAAGCCTTGATCAATAATGGGGGGATGGGCGCTTGGGGCATCCTAAGACTTGGCTCCTTTCTTCCACCTGTTTTGCTGACTGACAAGGTCATCTGTCCCAGGCACAAGAAGGACAAACTCAGCTGGTACAGAGATAAAGGTACCAAGGTTACCGAAGGAGGCATAATTCTAACTCTCCCTGGTGATAATTGTCTGCAATAAATCACATAGCCCTCCCTTTCATTCTCCATTTCCTATAGAAGAGGACATTTCCAGGGGATTCCTTTGCTAAACAGGAATTTCATCCAGGAAATAACTCATGAACGTGAGCTAACAATGCCCTGCTGTTCATTGGGCTCTTCGTCACAAGGCCGAGAGGAGAGTCTTGCTTCCCTCTCCCTTCTGACTGCACTGAGCAGACCAAGGCTCCCTTCTCGTGTATTTTAACCTGATTTCCTTCTTGTAAGTCTTTTGGGGCAAAGGAAAAAAAAGAAACAGTGGGATCTGGGGGATTATTGACTTCTCCCACTAGGACCGGTTATGGAAAGGGAGCTATTGGTCAGAACAAGTCTTGTGCTCCCAACCCCCTGCCCCATTATTCCTTGCATTCTGGTTATTAAGGAACAAGGCAGAGAACAGAGTGTATGTACATGTAGAAGGGTTTGGAGCAGCCTACTTGCTGGCACCCCAGGCAACAGGAAAGATACCACAGGGCCTGGAAGAGGGGGACTTTCATCCCCAGACAGAAACAGGACGGGTTCTGAACTGGCTCAGGCTTGCAGCTCTGCACAGTGAATTTTACTTGCAAGGTTTCATCTTTTGTCTTGTAAAGGATGACCTCATATGACACATACCTGTGGCCTCCCCCATCCTGCCCCCACCTGTCTCACACAAAACCCTACTCATATGCCCACATAGTGTGGATAATCAATGAATCTTATGACTCTGAAGTCTTCTTTTTTTCACATCCAAGGATTGAATATCACTTGCTTTGGAGGAATAGAGGTAGAAACAAGCTAAAATAAACATAATTGATGCTTTGAAATGTGTAAAAAAAAAAAACAGGCTTTAGAATTTCTCATCAAGCTTCCTGTGATCCTGTACATCAAAAGAATGCAGAGACCACAGCCACCTCCACTTTCTGGTAGGATCTGTGCTGTTCATGCTTCCTCATCTAAAGGAAAGCTGATGAACATTTTACTCCAAGAGAAAACTTTTCTTATTTTGTGTATTGGTAATAGGTGAAAGTATAATTTTGAGGACTTTTCATCTTTAAGCTCCCTTAAAGAAATATTTCTTCACCTCCAAGGAGCTGATCCTGCTACCCTACGCAAACAGATGAGATTGCTGTCATTTGAGGAAATTCATTTCTCAAGACCACAACACTTCTGGGACCCAAAACCTCCAATTTAACCTAGTTTTGGTTCTCACTATCAGTACACGAAATGGTTTTTGTTTTTCTCTTTGGGAACATTTAGTTCAGATCGCTTCTATCCAATGTGAATGGAGCCTCTGTTATGGGCTAGACATTTCGGTAGGTGCTGGCAGCAGGGGACTAGACCAGCCTCCCTACCTTCAGGGCTCCACCATCCTCCAGATTCCAACACGCTTTGGTAAGTGTTATGACAGAGCTATGCACGGAAAGCTGTGTTACTGTTCTCTTGCCTTTTCACTTAGATGGGCAGTCATGGAAATAAGTGAAGGGTTTTCTACGTTTAAAAATATTTAATGATAAAAAACTCATGAGAACTTCCTCAAAAGGAATCATTTTTTAAAAATCCATACACTGAATTGTGTTCATTTTTTTCCCCCAAATTCACAGGTGATAAAAATGTTGCTTCCTAAGTTTTCTGAGGGTTCTGGCCAGACATGGGTTCTCCCTATACTTGGGGATGTTTCTCAGATTGGTTGTTGGAGAGGATTAGTCTCTACATGTATATGAAGGTTTGCAATGAAGGAGGAGAATAGCCGTAGTTATAAGAGAAATCCCTCTGAAACTATTTTAAAATGATGTCGTCTCTGCCTGGGGGGCTCAGTTGGTTAAGCGTCTGCCTTTGGCTCAGGTCGTGATCCTAGGGTCCTGGGATCGAGTCCCACATCGGGCTCCCTGCTCAGCAGGGGACCTGCTTCTACCTCTGCCTGCCAGTCCCCCTGCTTGTGCACTCTCCCTCTCTCTCTCTGACAAATAAATAAAATTGTTAAGAGATAATAATAATGTTGCCTCACTGAAGGCATGTGAAACTGGAGAAAGACCTTCTCCACTACACAATAAATGTTAGCAATAGGGACATGCGTAACATAGTAATGATGACCTTTTGACCTGTCACACAGCTAGTTCTAGGGTGGAGCATTTGCAGTAATGACCAAATGTGTTATTTTGTGATGTGTCTGATACAAAATGACACCGTGGAAAGCATTGCAGTTGATGTGACGCTCAGGCTCTGTGAGGGAGCTCAAGTATGAACCCATGGTGTCACTTTCTGTCTCCATCGAGATAGTCTATATAGAAGGAGATGGATTTCTATTTCTGTTGCATGTGAATACATTTTCTTCTGAACTTGTATATGGATCATTGATTTGATTAGTCACCAGTGACAGTGACTCAGAATGAACTAGCGTTATCAGTGGATATTGCCAAAAGATCATAAAAGCTTGGTTGCCTCCAGATTTTGAAAGTTGTACATGCAGCTAATTTATTATGATGATTCTTATCACAGATATAATCGTGGCATAATATGTATATTGGATTCAGGCATGTCCTTATTGCAGTGAAAATGGGAAAGAAGCCATTATTAAAGCATGTACCAATACATAGTGTGTTTAGAGTATGAAAAAAAAGAAGCAGCAAAACGTCCTCTCCTACACACAGCCTGGAGTTACAGAATGGATTACAAGGGTCTCTACTGGGCTTGTCTGCTGCACATCAGGGGTAGATAAGTAAGCCCAATGACTGGAACATGGGGTTACCTCGCTACTCTGAAATGCCCTCGAACCTGACTCTGTGCCATCTGCCGTCTGGTGTCACCCGCTCCTTTATTCATTGGGGATCCCGGGGCCTGTTGCCTGTGCTGATGTGATGAGTTTAGGGGGCACACGAGGTACTCTGTCTGCAGTGGAAGTGACAGCCATCTGCACTGGGACCGATGGCACAGAGAGTGCCCCGCTGCTGTCATCTTCTCCTTACGTTTCCCATTATCCTTGGTCGGACTGTTTGCTGGAAATACCAGCTTTCTGTAGCCTTAAGACAGTAGCACATCTTACGCGGTGTACTTCCAGAAGCTGTTTTGGTGCCCTGGAGGGCATCCTAGCTGTTGTCCTAAATTGGGATGACAGCGTTGCTCATATTAAATTGCCTTCTCGCTTGGCTCGGCATGCTGGGATCCATATCTATTAATGCAGGAGTGTCCAAATGTCCTGCTAGGAAAGCAATTTGTTCCTCAGTAGGGCGTCAGGGAAGCAGCTGGTCTAAGAAGCCATCAGAGGTGATGTTAGGGGCAAGTTGTGTTTTTCTTGATTTAATGGAAAATCTTACTGATCCATCGCCTCACTTGTCCTCACCACTTGCCAACAAGGCAGCACGTATCCATCTTCAGCCCTGTCCTTTTCGTCCCCGTGGGACTGGCACGGCTCTCCCGCAGAGAGTCAGCCCGCCACACATCCTGGGCTTCATGATAGACATTCTGACAACAACCAACACCTTATTCATGGATTTTTTTAATTCCCTGGGGAGGCAACACAATTTGGAGACATTCAGTTAAATATCACACTTGAACTCAATTCAGTATTTTTCAAAAGCACCTCCCCAGGGAGAACTTTCGTACACACACCATGTCAACACATGCTCCCCACATCCTTCCTGCCTCACCACCCAAATCCGACAAAGTTATTTTCTTGAAGGAAGCTCGTGAAATTCAAGATGCCTGCTTGCATGGCTGTTCTGCTGGAGTGTACGTTCAATGACGAATTCCCAACCAAATGTCAAGAGCAATGACCAGACACCAAGTTCACGTTCACTGTGTGCCATGGAGTCTCATCTTGAAGTGTCTGATGAGCAAGGAACACTCAGGTTGGCTCTGATGGGAAGGATCTCTATGGCCCCAGTAACCAGATGGAGAGGCCTGATGATCCAGAGACGGAGCAGACCTCCCAAATGGGCCGTGGTTGCATGGGCCCCACTGCCTGCCATCAGAGCGTGCATGTTAGAAATGTGTATGATAAAGCACTGCGGTCTTAATGTTCATGGAAAATCCAGCGTTCTTTAAAATATGGCAGTGGTATTGTACAAGGCACACAGTTAGAAGTAACGTCCCTGTCTCTGAAGGCAGGTTATTTCGTTTCTTGTTCAAATGTAAAAATGGCATCTTTAATACTCGAGAAGAAAGAGAGCTTCCCCAGGAAAACTCCTGTGTCTTTAATGGCATTCTTTTTTGCAGTAGAATTTCTGGATGATTTTTATGGGGCTTTATTACGAAATTTGTCAGAGCTTAAAGATGGATCAGTAACAAATTCCTTGAAATGGAAAGTACGTTCTTCCATGGTACAAAATGAATGTGTTTAGGCAAATGGATAATAAACTGAGCGTATGCAGCCACTGTTTATCATTCTCTTACTCACCATTCTGTCCAGAACCAGAGACCTCCTGCTTCATCAAACCAACCAAGACTCACCCCCACCTCTAGACTGTCTTGTAAGCATTAGTGCCTGCGGCTCTCGTCACTTTGAGATCCTACAGAGAACTAACTCATTTTAGTCCAAGGTTTGTTGTTTTTTGGGTTTTTTTAAGGATTTTTTATTTATTTATGACAGAGATAGCGAGAGAGGGAACACAAGCACAGGGGAGCTGGAGAGGGAGGAGCAGGCTCCCTGCCAAGCGGGGAGCCCAATATGGGGGTCGGTCCCAGGATGCTGGGATCATGACCTGAGCCGAAGGCAGACGCTTAATGACTGAGCCACCCAGGCACCCTAAGGTCCAAGGCTTAATAAGTAATTGCACACATAGTAAAAGAGACTGGTAAACACTCCTTGATTGGTAATAAGCCCAATCATCTTTTTTGTGACAGACCATACCTTGCAGTCAATTTCGACAAGCGTTTCTAGGTACAGACCCTGTGTCATATACTAGGCTAACTGATCAACCATTGATACTAGGCTTTGTATTAGCAATACACAGATGATTGTGAAGAGTTAAATGTCTGCACTATCTTTGTATTTTGGTGAAGACCAAATTTCTCATAAGTTAGACTTACATTAAACATTGGATTCCTGAGGCACCTGGGTGGCTCAGTGGGTTAAAGCCTCTGCCTTCGGCTTCGGTCGTGATCTTAGGGTCCTGGGATCAAGCCCCGCATCGGGCTCTCTACTCGGCAGGGAGCCTGCTTCCTCCTCTCTCTCTCTCTGCCTGCCTCTCTGCCTACTTGTGATCTCTCTCTCTGTGTCAAATGAATAAATAAAAATCTTTTTAAAAAAATAAATAAACATTGGATTCCTCTTTTTACAGTAATCAGGGTATTTTGAAGAGCTGTCTGTAAATTCATGAGCCTACTTTAAAAGATGTTTTCCAAGTTACCAATTAAATAAGACCCAGAACCCGAAACTGTAGGGCAACCTTAGCCATAACATTCTCTGTTGATGTTTAGCTAATTAATAAACTTTAGGTATGGTCAGGTTTTCTTTTTCTCCTCATAGAATATGTTACAATAAAGGATTGATATATTTTTTTAAGATTTCTTTAAGATTTTTTTTTAAGATTTTTTAAGATTTGCATAGATGGAGAAGCAGGAAAGTGATGGATGCGGATGCTTGGAAGAGCAAGGGGCACAGTGCCTGCCGCGCAGGAGGCTGAGCTCCGGTGCAGAGGGGGCTCGGGGAACCTGGCCGTGGGGGGAGGGCCACCCCAGCGCCAGCACAGGGCCTGCCAGCCCCCCTCCAGGGAGGTTGGCTGAGCTGAAGCGGGGTTCAGGTCACGAGGTTGCGAGGACGTGGTGTGGGCAGAGAAGCAACAATGCTCTTTCCCAGAGAGTAGTGGGGCCGGGCAGGGGCAGCTGCGACCCTGGGACTGTCACTTGGGTTCCCATCTCAGCCAGAGCACCCGGCCTGCCCAAGTGGAGACAGCGCCTTGCGCTGCAGAGGCTGCGCCGGGCCTCCCTGTCCAGTCATTGAGGCCACACGCCAGCTGTTTCTGGACCCTTCTCCTGCGCTGCATGAAGCCCTCTCCTCCATGGGCAGCAGGGCTGGACGGCCCTAACCCTGTTTGAGGGTGGCCAGACCAGTGGGGGTGGGGCAGTCTCATGTTCGCGCCCCTCTAGGGCCCGCTCCACCCCAGTGCTCAGCTGCCAGTGAGCGAGGCAGTGACTGTCCCCACGTCCACCCCAGCCCCAGGTCCGCAGGTTTCCTCTGTGGCGTCCTGAGAGCCCGACTCACCCAGCCAAGTCTCCCTCCAGCTCGGAGCCGCAGAGCTCCCAGCTTCTGTCAGGTTCATCCTTCCTTGGGAAAGAATCATCCTTTAGCTCTTACATATTTGGAAATATCTGTAGGTACACAGGGGTTTGTAAGGCTAACACTGAGAGCGCCTAGCGGTGGCTACATCATTCATAATTATAGTACGATATCAAAACCGCGAAACTGATCTTGTTAGCATGTGCGTGTATAGATCTGTGTCATCGGATCACGCGTGTGGATTTGGGTAACTACCACCTCAGCCCTTGACTCCACTTTATCACGGTGCAAATTCCATGAGGCGGAAGGATTCAGTGGTGTGCACCTTATGAGTAACAAAACTTGGCAATTCTAGATCAACTGGATGCTCTCAGATCCATCAAGTTGGTCAGAACAAACGGACTAAGTAAATAGGTCAATCACATGGAACTCTGCCCCTGCCAAATAGACTCACCCTGCACAGTCACAAGTCCGTGATTGAAAATGTGCTCCGCGGATAAAAAAAAAAAGGCAGTGACCATTTTGCTCCCATGTTGCTGACAGAAATACGTGTTCTGAGCAGCACTTTCCCAAAGCAGGCTCTGGTGAAACCTGTCTGCTCCACGTCACTCCAGTTGAAATCAACGCTGTGACTATGAACTCCATCATAGTAAGTGTTTTTCATTAATGAGAAAGAAGTCAGTCGTTCAACCTGTGGATTAAATGTGACTTTTTAGAATGAGGCATAAAATGAGAATAACTCCCTCAAAGCATCAACTCGATGTTCATCATGAATGAGTCCATTGAAATGGCAGCATTTTCAAGAGTCTGGTTTCTGCACTTTTCTTCTTCGAGTCACATCTTTTAAATGCAGGTAATGACCTGGTCTAAGGTCGCGTGGAGGAAAGCGGCCTGAGTTTGGCACTGCATTAGCAGTATCTAAATGAAGCTTCTGAAAAGCTCAGTTGATGGTTATTTTTAATAATTACATGCCATACTTGCAGGTCGTTGAGATAAATCACAATGTTGAACTTCACAGTCTTAGAGGGAGAAAAAATTATCTCCATTGCCAGAGATTATCAGGTTATTAATTTTTTCAGTGCATGTGTGAAAAGCCATTAGCCTTTTTTTTCTTTTCCTTAAATATCTAGCTCTACCAGGTGATGGTACTTAAGCAGTGGTAATTTTCATTGGGCAAAATTACATTAGGAGAACTTCAAGTCCTGTCAAGGTGAAAGCTCACCAATTAGCAAGTAGGTACCATCAGATTTATAAGTGGTGGTTGAGTATGTAGAAGTCTCGAAATTCTCCAAATGGCAGTGTGATCTTCTAATTTCTTCTATATTTATCCCATACTCAGATCAGCGCTAGAGAGAATTCCCTTCGCTTATGATGGCAGCCCAGTGAAATATTGCTTCCAATGAAACATTAATGAAACAGTACAATTTGTTCCCCATTTAAGTGATTCCTCTTTAAATGCTGCAATCTTGACTCTCGTGGCCTGGGCATTCTGCAACTCATTGCATGGAAAGTAGCGGGGAGCCTGGGTGGCTCAGTCAGTTGGGTGTCTGCCTTCAGCTCAGGTCATGATCCTGCGGTCCTGGGATCAAGCCCCGCATCAGGCTCCCTGGTCAGAGGAGAGTCTGCTTCTCCCTCTCCCTCTGTGCACATGCTCTCTCTCTCTCTAATAAATAAATAAAATCTTAGACTAAATGAAAGAATGAATGAATACATGGAAAGTAGGAATCATCTCTAAAGGCAATGTGGCCATAAAATATAACTAGATTCAAGTGTATGCACATGGATTAAAAACTCACAGGAAATCCAGAATAAGGAAGATTATTGAGTTAATATGGTGATAGTCTAGGCATTTTTGCTCCTCGTGTTATTAACAGTCTAATACAGTGATGTATTTCCTTATAAAACACAGAAGGAAAACAGATGGGTGCCTGTCCGTGTCCTCAGTATCATGTATGTGATAGAGGTTCAGTAAATGAAGTTGGATCAAAGTATAACAATAAAAAGGGGACTTATCAATATAGGCAATTTACATTTTCACAGCACAATTTACAGAAGAGGGTAGAGACATAGCACATTTGCTTAATGCTTTTGTGAGGGAGTAGACACGTGTGGAATGGCTTTGTGTTGATGCCGTTTTCCCTGGTCCATCTTGACCCAGCAGCTGGGCCTCTACCTCTCACCTCAAAGCTCACTGCTTGAGACCTCTGGTCCCTCTAGGCCTCAGGTGCAAGGGGGTCTGAAGGAACCCCATGGCCTTGACCCCTGTGGTTTGTGGCCCACTCACTGATGTGCATGTCCCTCCCAACCCACTCTCCCATAACCAGATCCTTCCTGGCCTGCAATTCCCCCAGTGACAGAGGGTTCCTCTAGTCTCTAGTGGCTGAGGCCCTTTCTCCTGGACCCAGGCTCTTCAAGTGAGGGTCCCTACTACCAGCTCTAGGTATCACAGAGACTTACCTGCCCACTCTGGTCTGCTTAGATGGTCTGTTCAGAGATGCAGATCCTTCTTAGAACATAGGTTCTCATCTTATTCTCATCTTTGTCCCTTGCATTCATATCTGCTCAAGTTCCTCCCCAAAATAACCTACCGCAGTGTTACCATTTTCATACCTTCCCCTTTCAACTCCTTATGCCCATAACTCCTCTCACCCCCTAATAAGACTTTGGCCCCAGAAACCTGATCAGAGTTGCATTCCTAGCCTCACGTACTCTGACTCTGGTAGTCCAGGCCCCATTTATGCTGGTGCCCGGGATTATGGCCACATTCAGCATCTAGCATGTGCTTGCCCAAGCCCGAGGAGTCCTTGCCCAACTGAATAAATACCTCTGGTTTGCAGAGATGGGAGAAAGGAAGGTCTTTTTTTACTCCTCTTTCATTGATTCCCTTCATTCACTTGTTCATTCTTCCAATCATTTGTTCACAAGATCCTAATATGCCAAAGAATGTCCTTGATACTAGGGTTACAGAGAAACAAGCTTTATGCTTTTGAAAAGATCACAGTTCACGGAGCAGAGTCCCGTCCTTTCCAGAGGTGAAATAAAGGTTTACTTAGGTTGCGCCAAAATAAACCAAAAGTGGCTGGAGCAGTTAATGAGACTCCGTGGACTCCACAGGGTCCTGTCAGGAAGCAGGGACAGTCCCAGCTCAGGGTGCCCCAGGAGGAGCAACGCCTGCAGTCTGGAGGAAGCACAGGGCACCTCAGGTGGATGGTGAGGCTCCTGTCCACCGGGGAATCCTTGTTCTTTGGGTAATAACTGTGGAAATCCTAATCAAGATGGCGAACCCAAGGAAGCCTGTCGTGACCACCATGAGACATGTGCACAATAAATGTGTCATCCTTACCAGTAGGTGGTCCTTCCAACGGCTTGTCAAACACTTCTCTTTCCTGGCACGAACTTACTGATATTTTAGCAGCAGTAGGTCGTACCTTTTTGTTACGGTAAGTCTCACTGAGCTGCTGGTCCCCAGCACCTCCCTTCTGGACGAAGTGTGTTTGTGCTTTCATTTGACCTCCACGGAGGTCAGTTTTGATGACTGGTCACTTTCTTCCAGCTGGCTTAAACAATTTTTCTGGATTTGGGATGGGTGAGTTTATCGTGTTTACAGCATTCAGAGGGCTCTAAGAGTTTTTTGGGTTCTTTTTTTTTTTTTTTTACTAATAAAAGTGATTAAACCACCCTTAATACTATTTTAGTAATATTATCCTTCATGGGTGTCTTTCCATTTTTAAACTGACCTTGAGTAAATTGAGCACCCTAGTTTTCTTATTCCCGTCATGCTCCAATCTTATCCTGACCTGTTGGCCCAGGACGAGCAAGTTTGCATGCAAAGATAAGATTGTAGCGTGTGTGCACACGTATGTCCGTGGTGGGAAAAACAGAGACAGGGGCCACCACTGAGCTCGCAGAGCAAGACCCAGCTTTCCGGGGATGTAATGAATGGAACCGCAGGAGCTGTCTTCCCCAAAGTGAGACATTCTTCTCCCAGACTAATGTTTTCTGTGCCAGTTGGCAGATTTTATTTCCCCCAATATCAACCCACCTGCCACTTGCGTACCACAGTAACCTGGCAACTTGATGCCCAGGTTGGGCTTTTTTCAGCCTGACCCCTGGCCGGGGCAAGCTGCAATGTAGTGATACTCCTTTGCAGAATTGTTGGGGCACTTGGGCAGGTCTTCACTGTTCTTTGCTCATGTCACAAAGACTTGGTGTTCTTGAATAAATGGGTGACGTCTCACTGTACTTCCTAGTGTGTCCCATCAGTTGTTGTGAACTGAAAGCCTTCCCAGGAATAGCAAGCGTGTCAGATATGGCTACAGAGTCCATGAAAGACACATTAGCCTCCTGCTCCTTCTTCCTAATGCTGATTTTCTCTAGCCTCATTGCCTCTTACCTGGCAGTCTAGAAATGAAGGTCCTCGTCTCCATTTGCATCAACAATCCTGAGTCTGTGGAGCTTGTATTCTACTGGAAGGGCACATTGATCAATGCCAAGCATTGTCCTGTTGCCAAAATGCAAATCATCTGAACTAGACACATTTAGGGAAAAAAGGAGTCTAGTCTGTTTTCATCTCCTCTGTTTTTAAACTGACACGATGCTTCCAATCCAACCAATTGAACTGCTCCTTCAAAGCAAAGTGATTCCAGCCTCATGGGCCAGTCTCTTCGAGGGATCGTCTCATCTGGTTTTTAAAAACTCTACAAAGAACATTCATTCTCCTTCCCAGTAAGCAATGTCACTGTTTATCAATATGTGAGAAATGTCTTATCAAATTTTCAGATAAACTGCCCTTTGTTATCGTTGGAGTCCATTATCCTCAGCTATTGCTTCATTTTCTACAGCAAACAAAAGATCAGTGGCCTCTTTAAAAATAGCATTTTCCCCGTTAATAGAGGAAAGTCATGTCTGGACTGGCTTCTTTGACATAACAAAGCTCTCTCCTTTATCCAGATGTGGCACCAGCACCACCTCCCCATGACAGTGGCCACAGGGGAAGGGACCTACCTTCAGCCCCCTTCCCCACGGACAGGTGTCTCGCCCTGAGACATCTGACCCCAATGACGTGGCATTACACCTTCCATCATTGACTTTTAGAGAAATAGAAAATGTAAACTCTCATTGACTTGCTATTATTTTCTTCAGAGTTATCAAAAATATAACTTGTGCTTTAATAACATTAACTCTGGGTCCCTGAAGACCCAGGCTGGTTACTTATGCAAATAGCTGTGCTGTGTAATTAGGGTAAAGCATTTTGGTTAAATTGCTTTTCTACACTGAGAATTCTATCTTAGACCAACCTTTGTAAATAAATGGAACCTGCTGGGTTTGAAAATTAGGATACTAAACGCAAATGGGTACATTTCTTCAATAAGCTTTGCCTTTGGTGTGTTGGTCTCACATTTGATTAACTTGAAAGAACAACTTAAATCTAAGATCTCAGCCACGGCTGCCTACCCCATAATATCTGAACGTGTGAGGACGGTTGGTATCACAAAGCATAAAGAAGCCTCCTCTCCATGGATTTTTATCATTTTTATCTGCCACACCACATCTAGAATTCCATCACTAGAGAGTGAAACGTTTAAGTTCCTTGCCTTGAAAGTCTTCTTTTAAAACACCCTTTTATGAAAGTATTTATGTGTAAAGACTTTGTCTCTTGGTGATGCATTCGTCTTCAGAAATTGATTACAGAAATAGTAAGGAGGGTAGAGGGTTCCTGTCCTAGCCAAGGAACGCATCCCAGAGCCTATGGCACGCCAGGCCTGCCGACTGGTGCACACAGGGTTGGGCTGCACAATGGCTTCCATCATTTTTAATTCATTTTCATTTTTAATTGGAATATGTAACTTTAAAATATAGGTTTATAGCTTCTCAAAGAAGAAGAAGAAGAAGACGAGACTGTTGCTACAGTGGATGGGCATTCTCATGGAAAAAAGAGAAATCGGGGTGTCTGGGTGGCTCCGTCAGTTAAGCGTCTACCTTCAGCTCAGGTCAGGGTCCTGGGATCGAGTCCCACATCAAGCTCCCTGCAACCAGGGAGCCTGCTTCTCCCTCTGCCTCTCCCCTCCACTGGCTTATGCTCTTGATCTCACTCTCTCTCTCACTCAAATAAATAAAATCTTTTTAAAAAATCCACTAAAGGTGATGTGATAGCCCCTCCCTGGAGCCCTGCAGGTGTGGGATTTGCCACCTTCCCAGCCTGCTGCTGGCCTGACCCTGCTTGGCTCCAGAGACCCTTGAATTGGCTACCTCTCTTTTTGAGGCTCTGCCATTCTGTGTGGTCTCCGAAAAGATCATTTCCTTCTGAATGGACACAGGAACAGCTAATATTGGGACTCAAGACTTTTTTTCAAGCACTGCTGAGAAAGATCCAGAATGCAGAATTGCCAAGGAGTAGTTGCTGAGCCAGCACTTGGGTATTCTCACCAAAAGGAAAATGCCAAGTGTTTCTGTGATGTTATCATGGAATCATAACCCCCAAGAATCGCAAAACCATCCTTCTATTCTTAGTTCCAGTCACTTCTGCATCACCCTCGTGATTAATTTGGGCCAAAAAAAAAAAATTTAAATGGGATGTAGAGGGATTGGAAATGATTCATCTGAGAGTGACAAAAATGATTAAAATGATTAAGGAGTTATAAAATTGATTGGTGTGAATAGGCTTGAGGACCTGGACTTATGAAGTCTGAGGACAGGAAAACCCATGTGGATTTACTCAGTGTATGAAGGCACATCATGTGGACGACACTGACCAACTGCTGAGGACAGAGCTGCTGGAAATGGTCTTATAAGACAGAAGGGGAGAATTTTTAATCATGGAGAGTGGAGAATGTCAGGACCGTAAGGGCTGCCCCGTAGGAGAAGCATTTCTGAGGTAGAAAGAAAGCACGTATCTATCATTCTCCTTGAGACAGAGTTTTTAAGGATAGAGAGTCGATACATAGTTTCATATCCTGTTCTGCCTAGGTGCAGGAATTTGTGCCAGAGGACCTTGGGGGGAGCATTATCTATTCCTTTGAGTCTGTGGAATTATAGAAGGTCTTGAATCTGATTTTCGGGTATTCACATCAAGGATACATCAGCTCCTATCATCAGAAACCAAACTACAAGGACACACACATTTTTTGCTATTGAATTAACACCTGGACTCTCAGATATTCATGCAATCATTTCTTTTGTAGTCTGTGATTGCAAACTAACAGTTATTAGTGTGCGTGCAACTTATAAAAGGGTGCCACTTTTATGCCTAACATGTAATACTTCTGTTAGACAAGTGTTTCCATGGATACGCTTTGTCAGAAACTTCACTACCAAAAATAAGAATATAGACAAGCATTCTCATGTGTTAGAAAAGGTAGGTCACTCATTTCCTCTCCTATTATGCATTGAGCACCTATTTACGTCGCAGAATCTGTGTTTTGCCCAGAGCCTACAAAGGTGAAAAAGGAGCTCAGTCCCTGGGTAGAAGTGGAAGGTGCCACGTCAGCCCCACGTAGAAACCTATTCTCAAAATCCAGTTCGCTGAGTGGAGGAAGGAGGTTGCAGTGAGTGCGAAGACGGGGGTATGAAAAGATGAAACACCACCCACAGTGGTCAGAAATGTCAACTGTGCCCTGTACTGTTAAGAGCAGAGAAAAGACAAGAGAGGAAGACAGGAAGAGAAGGGAGGGTATGGGAGAAGGAGTTTGAGAGGAGAAAGAATTCCTTCCCAAAAGCTGTGCACTAGATTGGGATGGTTCTTGGTCCCAGCGGGAGCTTGGTCATACCCAGCAGCTCCCCGCAACTTCTGCTGGTGACCTGACCAGAGGGATGTTAGCTGGCAGAAGGGGCGGCAGGTTCTAATTGGTGGTGGCCACCTCCAGTCACCGTCTGACAGCAGACGGGTGATTCCATCCAGCAGAGATGAGCAAGTTTCCCAAAGCCATGCCCAGCAGACACCTGACACACATTCATTCACACCTAAACAGGGCCTTCTCCTTAGTGCTACAGAATCTTACGTTGAAAGGAGCTTAAGATGCGTCATCCGACCTCCCACATGGTTACTGCATCAGCTCCGCACACCTCCTTTCATGGGCAGGCGTTCAACGAAGTGGCGAGAAGTTCCAATCATTTAAGAGGAATTATGATTTTAAGAGATGGATAAAAAATAAAGTTTTTCCTGACAGGAGGCCAAAATTCCCTCCCTGAAACTTCTACTCCTTGGTCTGAGATGTGCTCCTGGAAGCTTCTCGAGTTAGTTGAGCAGACCTCTCCGTAAAGTCCTTCCCTCGGGTCTCTTTTCTCCGAAGCCTTTACCTCTGCCCTGCCTCCTCCGCCCCCCTGTGCCGTGGCTCCTGGCTCCAGAGGGCCTCC
Source organism: Ailurus styani (assembly GCA_002007465.1). Taxonomy (NCBI): domain Eukaryota; kingdom Metazoa; phylum Chordata; class Mammalia; order Carnivora; family Ailuridae; genus Ailurus; species Ailurus styani. The sequence continues at coordinate 3,038,298 of LNAC01000025.1, forward strand.
TGCCTGACTGGGTTCCTTGGTTGATGTCTCTCACAATGTGGCTCCCCAGGCTGTCCTCCCTCTGTACATGACGCCATCGGCACAGCTCATTGGTGTTAGCATTTAGGACGGCTTTAACATACTTACCTAAAAAGATCTAAATTTATAACAAATAGTACTGCACATATTCGGTCAGTGCTCTGAGCGTGTGCTGGGCTCCCAGCCAGACTCACTGGGGGCGCCTACCCTGCACACCCTGGGTCCCGGCTTCGCCAGCCCGCATCGTCCTTCCCTCGCACTTGTCCCTCTCGCCACTGTCCTGTTAGCTCTAGTGACTGGCACTGAGCAGTTGTTCAATAAGCATTTGTTGGTGAAGTCATTAATGAGGCAACTCACCCTGGGCTTCTCTTGAGTTTACTGTTAAATGGAAATGCCATGACGCTCATTCCGTTTGCTCCTATATCAGCTCCTGACTTATGACAGCAACTCAGTCAATGGGTGTGGAATGAATGAAGGGTCCTCCATCCTTTTTGTCCCCTGTCCACCTGAGGCCCCTGACCCACTCCTACCTGGGTCAGCGCTTATTATAGTGATTCTCGGAATTGGAGAAAGGAATGCCTGGCAGGGGGCTGTCCTGTGGAAGAGTCCCTGAGTGGTTCCCATGGCAACTCTGCCCTCCCCAGGGTCTCCCTTGGAGCAGAGATTTTTCCACTGCTCTGCCATGTGGGTAACTTTTGTGTTCATGATTTTAATCATGTTCACTTAATTGATGCAGTTAGTGTTGCCCCATTCTTCCAAACTCCTGAGACTCCTTGGATCTTTCTTCAGGCATCTAATTTACTGATCATATTGTAGCTTTTGACATCTAAAAACATGAAAAATCACATCTCCTATTTCTCCATCTGTGTCATTGATATGACCTTTAACATGTATTGATATCTTTTCTCATGCTATAGGAATAACCATGATAATATAACAATACATCATAAATCAAGGTTGAAAGTCCAGATTATGGGTAAAGCAAGAGTTACGTCCACCACCAAGCCCCCTGTGATGCTATAATTGAGCATAGAGCGTCTTGATAGTCAAAACAGAAAGGAGGCATGGCCAGTGACACAATTACCATCATCAGATGAAAAGCATACTAGTTCCATAGGGGAAGCAAGCTTTCCTAACGGTGGTTTCTAAAAGAATTCTCACATTTGACTTTGTATCACGCCCAACCTACGTCGCAGATGAATAATGTTTACATTCTATTTAAAAATAATAACAGCTCTAGTACTGGACTGGACTGCTTCTGACGTAGACTTCACCAGAGGTGTGGTGGCTCTCACAGCTGGCCCTGGGGGCAGAGCACCTCCCTGAGACCCCAGCTCAACCACATAGTAGCCCCCAACTCTGGCTGGTCCGCTAACCTCCGTACCCTTCCGTTAAGTGGGGGTAAAGTCTGCACTTCCTGGGGTCATTGTAGTGGGTAAATGAGTTAAAACATACAAAAAGCTTTGTTCAGTGATGACAGAGGTTATTTAGGATAAAACTGGTACTTACCCCGTGTGTTGTGAGAATGAACTCAATAATGTCTATAAAGAACAGGGTGTCTAGCAAACAATCACATCACGAGTGTTGGCTTTTCTATGAGAGACTTTCTTAGAACCTGTTCTAAAAGGATCAGATCGCTCCACAATGATGTCCGTAGATTGCGGTCCTCGGTGCTCTAACAGCAAGCCATTTACCCCACCCCGTTCTACCTGTTTTTCACCCATCTCATATTGCAAATGATGTCCAGATTTCCCTCAATCCCATTTTCTTTCTCTAGAAGGAAAATCAGTTTGCACTTTATAATACACATCTGGCATTTGCCTCAGGCAGGAAGTCACACCCTGACCAGCAGGGGGATGCTTCTTTCAACAGCCATAAAATAATAGGATTTTCCACAGATTGCATAGCTGGATATATATTATCTAACTTAGTCCTCACTACCAACTTGTGAAGTAATAGGTACTGTTCTCCAAAAACAGAAATGAAGAAAAAATGTGACTTGAAGCAATGAAATGATATCCCCGGTATCATGTACTACTAAGTGGTGGACTCAGGTCTCAAAGTGGGTCTGTCTGCTCTGGACCAGCTGCTCATGTATATTCCACACCATCATCCCCTGGCTCACCACTGGGTTGATCGGGGCCACCAAAGCCCTTGCCAATACTTTCCATCCTCCCTAGTAGCAGCCAGTACCCAGTACACACTATGTCGTAAGTTTCCTTTCTATAAACACACAGGTGCCTTTGGGACAGTGCCCCCAAACACCTGTGTTCCCCACCTCTCCACTCAGGGAGCTCTTACCACTCCCATCCCCACAGATCAACACATAGAAATAACACATCAGTTGATCCCGTGTCTTTAAATGTCAGAAAAGATTCCAGAGTCTGGGGTGCTGCTTTGGAGGAGAAACAGCAGGAATGCAAGCAACTTGGGGTCTTGAAGAGCTTCCCTGACTTCCCAACCTTGGTTAGATTGGTTCCTTCACCATCAATTATGCAGACTTAAAGAAACTGTCCTTTCCTTGCTGCTGGTTTTCTACATAAAGTCTTCATGAGCTTTGAGGAAATATTGTATTGACTTGTTTTACAGTTACTTAGTCTCCTTCTGCCTCAGTTTCCTCAACTCTAAAATGGGGAGAGTAGTGGGCACTCTTTCAGGGGGTGAGGATTCAATAAACTGACATCTGAGGAACATTTGAACAAGGCACGGTGCACAGTGGGCATCGTCCGCAGCGAGAATGATGGTAACACACTTCGGTGTTGCTTCCTATCATCTATAAGTGGCTTTGAGCACAACTTGTAAAAAATAAGTTTTATGTCCAGATGATTCAATAATCAGGGTATTGTTCTCTCCCTTGGCTCACAACTAAAGCGTGCAGACTCTCTCATGTTCCTGACAAGCATTTCCCCAGAGCAGGGATAGCTTACAAACATGCTCTCTGTCCTCCAGAAGGACCTGATGAAGGATCATGCTACAAGGAGGCCATGTTGCTTTAAAGAACCTCTTGTGTGGCCCCGCCTCTGACCTTGGTTTACAGACCGCCAGCAACCCACAGGGCAGCACTCAAGAAGCTCCTGGGTCCTTGGACAAGTTCAGCAGGTGAGACAGTAGACAGGACAAATGGCCAGTCTCTGCAGCACAGCAGAGGCACGGAATACAACGCTGAAGGGAAAGGAGACAGTTACAGATTGAAGAGACTTGAGACAAACAGCCATATGAACATCTGGACCTCGTTGGGAACCTGCTTCCTGATGTAAACCAACCAACCATAAAAAAACAGCTTTCCACAGACGGAAGAAAACATTTGCCAAAGACACAAATGATAAAGGACTGTTACCTGAAATATACAAAGAATTCTTAAAACTTAACAACAGGAGAATGAACAACCTGATTAAAAAATGGGTCAAAGCCCTTCACGGACTCCCCAGCAAAGAAGACAAACAGATGGCAAATAAGCATATGAAAAGATTCTCCCTATCATGTGTTCCTCAGGGAACTGCCCATTAAAGAAACAATGAAATGCCACCACACACCGACTAGCACGGCCAAAACCTGGCACACTGACAACCCCAAATGCTGGTGAGGGTGTGGAGCCCTAGGGACCCTCTTTCACCCCTGGGGCTCAGGCAACATGGCACAGCTGCTCTGCAAGACCCTTTGACAGCTTCTCACCAAACTCAGCGTACTCTCACCATACAATCTAGCCACCAGCCTCCTTGGTATTGACTCAAATTAGTTGAAAACTTACAGTCACACAAAATCCTGCATGTGTACACAGGAGTTTATAGCAGCTTTATTCAGAACTGCCAAAACGTGGAAGCAACCAACATGTCCTTCAGTAAGTGAAGGGATCAGTAATCTTTGGCACAGTCAGATAAGGGAATATGAAGTGCTAAAAAGCAACGAGCTCTCAAGCCAGGAAAAGACAAGGAGGGATCTTAAATGCATATTGCTAAGTGACAGAAGCCCATCTGAAAAGGCTGCATCCTATGTGATTTTCCAACTGTAAGACGTTCCGGAAAAGTTCAAACTGTGGAGTCAGTAAAAAGATCATCTGCGGGGGCTTGGGAGGGATGAATAGGCAGAACACAGAGAACTTTGAGGGCAGTGAAAGTACTCTGTACAATACTAGTAACAGTAGATACATGTCATTATACATTTGTCAAAACCCGTAGAACTCACAACATGAAGAATGGATCCTAATGTAAAGTGTGGCCTTCAGCTGATCATGATGAGTCAAGAGAGGCTCATCATTTGGGCCGAATTCCCCACTCGGGTGGGGGATGTAGACGCCAGGGGAGGCTGTGTCTGTGGACAGGGGGCTTATGGGAACTCTGTACGTTCTGGGCAGTTTTGCCTTGGACATAAAGCTGCTCTGAAAAACAAAATCTATCAAAAAATTAAAATAAGAAAGGACAGTTTGGACCCAATCGAGTTTAGATGATAGTAAGTGATCGTTGCTAATTTTCATATTAAAGATGGGTGAGATTTCAATAAAAGGACATGGAAAAAGGACTTTTGGCAGACAATATAGCATGAACAAAAGAGAAATAAGGGTACCATTCAGAAGATAACTTGGTGCTCAGCTCATCTCTAATCTCGAGGTGCAATTTCAAATACTTTGTTTCACTGTTCCTGTATGTTCACTGTTCCTATGCACCATTTCAGAAATCATAGTATTTTGGCATTGAAATTCCACTGCCTGAATGGTTTCTTAAACCTAGAAGAGAACAAAAATTCTTTATCAGTCCAGATAAATGATGTCGTGTTGGAAGGTCACTAGCAGCCTAATGCTACATCACAATACCTGAGTCATTCCATTCCCTTCATCTCAGCACTTCGGCATTTTATCATCTCACGTCATCACAAGAGGAGAGACCACAGTACGATAAGATACTGTATAGGTTCCACATTCATGGAACCTCTATCACAGTACATTGTTACAAGGGCTCTACTTTATTATTAGTTATTGCTCATAATCTCTTACTATGCCCAGTTTATAAATTAAACTTATCATAATTTATATATATAGTTTATACATATATATATATTTATATATATATATATATAATATATATGCCTAGGAAAGAAGGTAGTATGTATAGGATTTGGTACCAACCACAATTTCAGGCATCCCCTGGGGAATCATGGAATGTTTCCTCCACAGATAAGGACGCTACTGCAATTCTCCAACTTTAAGGTACCTAAGAGTTGTCCTAGAGAAGCTGATACTTATGAAAACCACTGATTACTGGGCCCCCTGCCATGAACTCTAATTTGGTAGGTCTGAAATAGTACGCACAATCTGCATGTCTCAGGAGCCTGCCGGCTGACTTGGGTCCAGGTGGTTCCGGGACCACATTTTTAGAAATCAAGCCATAGAAGTATATGAAAGGGACTAAAGAGGTGTCACAGTTTCTAAAGCTTAGAGAAAGCAACAAGTAACACAAGTGAGTAAGACAAGGATTATAAAACATGGGTTAAACCTGGTTTTTATTTCAGTACCTAGGAATATTAGGCATTCCATCAAGAAACACACTTTCCCTGACTTTTAGAAAAATCCAGTCTTCTCTGTCTATATTTTCCCACTTTTGATAGGGACATGTGACAGAGAAATCTTTCTCTAAGTGAAACAGACACGTGTGTACCATGATGAATGACAACTGACAAGCCCCTTGTGATGAAATAATGGGGCTGGGGTTTCCTACTTCTTCACCGTATTGAAGGAAATTCAGGGTTTTATGTGTAGTCTCCTAATTTGTAAATGTTGCATTCTATTCTTTTAAAACACTCTTTGGGCCAAAATAAAGCAAAACATATGCGCCGGTCGAGATCCAGTTGGGACCTTTGGACTAAAATAGAATTTGGCTGCTGAAATTTCAAAAGAAAAAAAAAAGATTCCTTACTGCCTTAGTATAGACTAAAGTCTGTTGCTATAACAAACAACCTCGAAATTGTAATGGCTTAGAACAGCAGGTTTGTTCCTTGCTCGTGAGACACGTCCACGCGGGTTGGCAGGGAGCCCTACTGCCCCTCATTCCCGGTCAGGGGTCCGCTGGTGGCGACCACAGCACCCTGAGCGTCACAGCCTCTGAAGCAGGGAGGAAGGAGGGACAGGGAGGTCAATGCCAGCAGTTAAAGGCTCTGGCCTGCGGGCTACATATGTCCATTACACTCACTTGTTTCCTTGGCCTAACACGTCCTGTGGCTCCATCTGACTTGAAAGGGGTGAGGCGGAGCCACCCTCCCGTGAGCTGTCCTGGAGCCGAGAGCCACAAATACTGCTGAGCAGGCTTAGCATCCGCCACAGCTGGTCACGTGGGGTTGTGGGAGGGGCGACTTGAACTCTAAGCCAGAGATTATTTTTTATCAACTATGGAGCGAGGGATTATTATGGGATTTTTGAGGGAAGGAACACCCTAACAAATATGATAAAACATAAGTACGAATTTTTTTTAAACATTCCATTTATCAATTAGTGTTCTACGTAACACGACTGTGATTTGCAACCTGAATCAAAATCTCCTTGGTGAGCGTAGTTCTTTATCAGCTAGGTAATGGATAGATTAGATTAGATTAGAAATTGATTAACAATAACTTATCTCTTTCTCCTGTGTGAATTTAACCGGTCTAATAAGAGCCTTATAAATAACTGATGAAAGGAGGCAGTCTCAATGTTTCTAATAGGAATCCTCCTACTACGGAAAATTAGACCCATCTATTGAACGATAAATAGCTCCTCGTGGAAACAAAGGTTTCTTCCATCCTGGCTCTTAATCAGATTTAGAAGCCTAATTATCATCACGCAATCTGAACTAAATATATTAAAGTATTTCTTTTTAGGGAAAATAATTGAAAAGCCTCAGACACAAGCATTTATATCCGAGGTGCCAGGGGAGGGTTCACCTTGGCAAAGGTTAGGGCAATCACGACTACTTATCACTGCCGCTCTGTCCCCTCCCACCTTGGCAACTGGGAAAGCAAACTCCCGGCCTCCTATCATTTGCTTTTGATGTGAATTCTGTCAAATAGAAAAGGGTCATTGAGTTAGCCTTCCAAATTGAGAAAGGAGGGAGAGCAGCAGCCAAAAATACTTTGTGGTGTAAAGCATGCAGCCTGCGAAGGGGAAATACTTTACTCAAAAAAAGAAAGACAGACAGATAGATAACCACTGCAGAGAAATGCAGACTTGGGAACTGTAGCCTTGATTCTTTTCATTGCGAATCAGAGCTTCAAAGAAGAGTAATACACCTCTGTTACCTCTCCTAATTTATTCTCTGTTCAGGACCAAAGAGCGAGAATATTTTTTTTCCTTAAGAGCAGAGCCTGTGCCAGAAAGGTCCTTCGTGACACAGAAGTCTTTGTGCGCCTGTATGAGCTCAATGGTTCTGTCCCTCCTGCTCCCTGTAGTGAGGACACCATGTTCTCTGCTCCCCCTTCACCACAGAACATGCCTTTGGGGGTACAAATACCTTTAACCCCTTGGCAGAGGAGAACTTCTTTCCCTGGCTGGAAGATCCACTTTGGCGGTGATGCAACGCTGACAAGTGTCCATCCTACAGGCCACCAGCCAGAAACGCCCCCTCACCTCAGAACGTGGGCTGATCCTTGGCCAGAGGTTCTACACTGGTTCCTGGGAGGCAGGGTATGCAGAACATGTCTGTTAAGATGCTGCCCACGTGGTGTATGAGTTTTCAAGGGCCGCTGTAACAACCACAAGCTGGGGGGCTTCAAACAACAAACATTTATTGTCTCACAGCTCTTGAGGCTAGAAGTCCAAAATCAAAGTACCAACAGCCACGCTTCCTCTAAAACCCTTGGGGGAGAATCCTTTCTTGCTTCTCCTAGCTTCTGGTGTTTGATGGTGATTCTGGGCATTTCTTTTCTTAATAATATAATTATTATATAAATATTATATATTGAAGGCAAACGCTTCACCAACTGAGCCACCCAGGCGCCCTGATTCTGGGCATTTCTTTATAAGCAGATGCATCGCTCCAATCTCTGTCTTCATCATCAAAGGGTCNGAAGCAGGCTCTCCACTGAGCAGGGAGGCCAATGCGGGACTCAGTCCTGGAACCCTGGGATCATGACCTGAGCCGAAGGCAAACGCTTCACCAACTGAGCCACCCAGGCGCCCTGATTCTGGGCATTTCTTTATAAGCAGATGCATCGCTCCAATCTCTGTCTTCATCATCAAAGGGTCAGTTTCTCCCCATGTCTCTCTCTTCTTCTTAGACACCAGCCATACTGGTTCTAGGGCCCACCTTACTCCACTATGATGTTTCTTAACTTGCAACCAGCCTCTTTCCAAATAAAATCACATTCTGAGGTACTAGAATATAGGACTTCAACATATTTTTTGAGGAACATAATCAATCCACATAAAATGTGGGTAGCTAGATCCAATTACCCAGCCTTTCCCCTGTGTGCCAACGTCATTCTGACGTTCTCTAGTATGACCGCACAAAATCAAAAAAGATCAGATATTTCCATCGAACCCTGAAGAGCAAGAGCATTTCAGTTACATGTTAAGTCTCTTGATTTACATTTATCCTTTCAACAGTAAATATGGAGCCCTCCTCTGCACCAGGCCCCAAGTGGTCCATGCCTTCATGCTACTTACAGCCTAGTTGGGCAGTTTCACTCAGAAAGCCCATGCAGGAATGCTAAGAAAGGGAGAGCTCAGGGCATCATGGAAACATGGAATGGAGATGTCACTGCATCTTAGGACAGCTAGAAAAGGCTACCCTGGTAAGTAAGCTTGGGCTGAGACCTGAAGGAAGAGTTAGCTATAGCCCCACTAAGAGGCAAGCCATCCCATTCTAGAAATGATGCAAGTAAATTAAAATAACTGTCAAAAATAAAATTCAGTTGTGTAAGCCAAAGAGATGCTTCTCTGGGGCATCTGGGTGGCTCAGTCAGTTAAGCATCCAACTCTTGTTATCCCATCAGGTCATGATCTTAGGGTTGTGGGTTCGAGCCCCATACTGGGCTTGCACTCAGCACAGAATCTGCTTGTCCCTCTCCCTCTTCTTGTCCCCCCATTCATTCTCTCTCTCAAATAAATAAATACAATCTTTTTTTAAAGAGAGAGAGAGCTTCTTTCTCTCTTGAGTAACAGTCCCCATAAGAGATACAGAACTCCCCATGGTTCTGTGTTGAAAAAAACACAGAACCTTGCATTTTGTTGCCCTGCTATCTCTCAAATGTACCCTCCTCCACAGGGATGAAGGAAGCTGCCAGCACATCTGCACATCAGTCTGAGGGAGAAAGAAGGAGAAAGAGTGGGCACACCCCTTTCCTTTTAAGGCAAAAACCCAGAAATTGCTTCACTTTTGCTTATATCCCAATGACCAGCTCCAGTCACAGGGTACATGAGCTCCGGGGGAGGCCGGGAGATGTGGTCTCTAGCCTGACCACCGCGCATCCAATTAGGGCTTCTAATACTGTAGAAAAGCAAAGAATAAGTATCAGGAGGACAGCCAGCAGCCATGTCATGCTCTCAGACATGAGGGCAACCAAAGATTCCTTCCCTCTAGGACTGTGCTCTCACAATAGCCCCTGGCTCTGTCTCCCCCAAACATCTAAATGTAGTGGATCCAAATGGAGATGAGTTGTAAATATAGAACACAAGCCAATTACAAAGACCGAGTGTCAATTCATATTTTTATATATTGGAGTGAATACAATTTATTACCAAAATTAGTTTCATCTGCTTCTTTTTTACGTTCCTCCTGTGGGTACCAGAACATTCTAAGTCACACATGTGGCTTTCATTTTATTTCTTATTGGACAGCACTGCTCTGGAATCTTACAGTGTAGCGAGGGAGGTGGATGTAAACAGAGTTAAAAGTGGGGCAAGGAGGAGAAAGAGCCAAGGAATCTGGGGAAGGGTCACCTCCTGCAGAAAGGACATTTGACCCGGGACACTGAAACTGTAAGAATTGCTTTCAGATGCAAGTGAGGAAAGAAAGAGACTCAGCAGAGTAGAAAGAGTGAGCAGAGAAGGCGGAGCAGGGAAGTACAGGGAGGGAGGGAAGTGGCTGGGACACAGATCCTACAAGTCCACCAGAAGCTCAATGTTCTTCAAATACATCTCAGCTTTCTCGTGCATATTACTGAAACCTCTCCAGCCCATTTCCTGTCCCATAAGATGGGAATGAGCGTGCCTACTTCAGAGCATCGTTGCACCGATTAAATCAGATGAGACATGTAGAGCCCTAACACAAAGTCAGCAGGTTATGATCCCATTTCATTACTGAATGATAAACCAGTAGACGAAAAAACTAGAAATTCAGCCCCATCTGATGCCTCCATGTACAAACATATGTCAAGTGTTTTGATTGTCGACCAAGGAAGAATTCACTAGAAACTAAAAAAGGCTTTTATTGGGTGATTAGAATTGCAATTTGGGACACGCAGATTCAGGTCAAAATCTGAATTATGTTTGGAAAAAGACAAAGGGGAACAGATTACAAAGATCCTGAGTGCACTTCTCATTCAGGTCCCCTGTGCAAAATAGGGACTGAAAGGAGGTTAACCGGGGTTGGTCGAGTTAATATGCAGACGAGGGACTGAAGTTTGCTAAACTGCATTGGCTCCTTTCAAAGTGAAGAATGCGGACAATCTAGTTGCTTGGTGAAGAGGGAGTTAAGCAAGACCATGAACCCTGACCCCACTGGATGGAGTCACTGGGTGAAGAGGTGAGGTGAGAGTTGACAGACTATCACAGAGTCCCAGCAGAGGACTTTCCTTTCCACAGTATCTCCTGTGAATCTCTGGAGTGCATCTTCTCTGCCACCGGGATGGCTTTTACTTTGTGTGTGTGTGTGTGTGTGTGTGTGTGTGTGTGTGTGTCGCATGTGCGTGCATATACACATTTTTGCAAACTGCAAAAAAAGTGGTTATGAAAGTTTAAAATGTTCTATTAAATCTGGTATAAAACTAAGTATAGGCTGTGTCTGCAAACATCCACTAAATCAGACACTGCTGTCAGAAATTATTTTTCCATCTCTGTCTCCACGGTCGGGGGAAAAGCATTTGTTTGGTTTTGTGGGTGGACCCTTTCCCGGGCTACGAACAGTTGATTGAGTGGCTCTGCCTCCCCGGGCTCTTGTCTTGTCTTCCAAGTGAGCCCTGTGTTCTTGCCTTCAGGCTGTCACTTCATTAGTCACTTACATATGGCATTTTGAAGGCATGCTAATTGAGGGACTTTACTGCTGCCTTCTAACTAATCATTCTGACAGAAAACGTCTCCTCTGCAAAGGAGGAGGTGGAGCCCACGTGCTTTTGCTTCTTCGTGAACGTGCATCACTCCCTCTCACCCCAAGACATTCCATGCAGAGTCAACCCCAAAAAAGATATGGACAAATTTATCAGTGTCCCTCCTCAGCCCTTTCTGTACTTCCTCTAGAGAGGACCTACCCCCTCCTTTTCACTGTAAGATAGACTACTCTGTCCTGCATTCCTCTTTGGTCCTTCTATTTATCTGTCCATCCATCAGATTATCAAGTGAGGAAACACTGAGCTACTGAGCGAGTGCTTCTCTCAGGAGAGGCACAACATGGTGATGGTGCAGAACCCAGCCTCTGGGGCCAGACTTCTTCCAGAGCTTGAATTCCAGCTCCACCACTTGCTAGATTCCTGATGCTGGGAAAATCGCTTAAACCCCTCTGAGGCCCGTTTTTTTCATTGGTCAAATGGGATACCGATGGGGCCAGCCTCACTGAGCTGTTTTGAAGTACATGTCTTCAACCGGTGCTCCAGTCCTGCTAGGTGAGGACACTAAGGCACAGAGAGACTGAAGGATGTCCCAAGTCTTCAGTCTAATACACTGTTCTCCGAAAGCATCTGTTTCTCAAATTCACACCACACAGTTGGAACCCTGCCCCCTTTGCAGCAATGGAAACCATTCTTCCAACAGTGTTCAAGCGGGTCTAGTAGAGTCAGCCCAAAATGACTCCTTGATGTCCTCTCATGTCCTGTATCTCGTTCACAGAGCTCTCCTGAAAGCCCGGGCAAGGAAGTGCATACAGTCCTGGTATCGCCCCACCCAACATGCACAGAAAATGAAAAGGACCAAATGATTTCACAAACTTTGTAACAGGATACATAACTCTCAGTATTTGACTCAATAACGAGATCTGAACAGAGTCAATGACATCTCTCAAAAGTGAAGAGATCTACAGAGATGAATAGACAGGCAGATTCCTGCAATGTGAGTCCTTTGTACCAAGAAACTACCGCAAATATAGTTTTCTCCCATCTGGCACGCAACTCCATAGTCTTCGTGGCCATGGACACTCCTTATTTCTGGCAGCTTCTCTCCTCTCTTCAACCTGACTAGAGGAAGTAAATATTTATGTCATTGTATGGTAATTGCTGGCCGCTGGTTCTCTTGATGCTACATTAAGTTGGAATTTTGAACAGCTACCTTCTTTCTGGGGCTTAATGCCACCACAGTAACAGATGGGCGAACAGAACTGAGGAGGTTCTGAGGGAATTGGATGCCCAGCTTAAAGTAATTGGAAGCAGTATGGCAGGAGCCATTGGAACTCAAATGAATCCAGAACTTGGTGTTAGCATAATCAGCATCAAGCAAAGAAGTGGGGAGTTCCTGCAGAGCCTGGAGGGAAGCCTGCATGTAATAGTTTGGGTTTTAAAAGTTTTTCTTTCCCTTGAAAACACTGTCATCCTTGGGCTAATAAACCAAACCTTGACAATTCAACAAGGAAATACACCAGAAATGTCATAATAATGACAGTCTAGGAATCTCTGCATCAGTAATTCATCGATTTGGTACCTATGAGGATAAAAAAATTTATAAGTATAATAAACCTAGTTACTATTATATAGCCCATTTTAAAATATAGCCATTTATATTTTTTTATGATTATGCTGTCCTGATTTTTTTTTAGTGTAACTATAGTCATTTTACTGGCAAACAAGTACAAAAAGTATAAATAACACAAGTTCCTTTTCTTAAAGGAAGGTGGGAAAGAAGGAAGCAGTAAAGGAATGGAGACAATGAAATGTATATTGGAAATGAGTGTGCCAAAACTGGTTTTGATTTTTAAGATCCTTTTTGAATAGTGTGTTAATTTTGAAAGCCTCAGCCCCTCTTCCTTTTTTTTTCATGTTTCTCTTCCAGAGCCCTCACACCTGGGCTCTGTCTTTGCAATGACTCAGGTGATCAGCCAGCGCTAACCAATGGCCTCTCCAGCACTGAAGGACTGCATTCCCCTTCCATCCACCCAAACGTCCCTTCAACATCCAGTTTCCTCCTAGAGGACATGCTTTTTATTTGCATAGTCCTCCTTCTCTGACTTCTCAGGATTCACTGTCAGGAATTCCTCCTTGGCCCCTACTCTTTTCTCTGTTCCTCCCTGAACATGCCTTGAATTCTATTTAAAGTCTGCACTAACCAGTGACTCCAGGAGCTTTCCCCTTGCTTAGGACAAAATTCAGAGTCCTTCCCACATTCTGCAAAGACCCATAGCAGCTGACCTTCTGTCCTTGTCCCTTTCCCTTCCACTTGTTGGCAATGCTCCAGCCCCACCAGCCCCCTCATGGTGTCCTTAAATGAGCCATCGCTGTCCTCTCTTGAAGGTCTTTACTGTCCCTTCCGCGGAACATCTTCCCGTGATTTTTGCATGGCCGTCTTCCTCTCTCCCCTCTGACTCTCTGTTCATAGACAGGTCTCTGACTATCCCTGGTGACACAGCCCAGCCCATTCCCAGCCCTGTTTGCTTCATCAGAGTTGTAACCAACTAGAACTAGACTATTAAATTGCCTTCCTTACTTTTTGTCTTCCCTTCCCACTATTTCCTGGAAACAGCAAACGCATCTGTTTTATTCATAGAAGTTTAGTAGGCATTCAATAAATATTTGCTTAAAGGATGGAGAGAAGAAGACAGAGATGAAGGAAGATAGGAGGGCGATGAGAAGGAAGGGAAGGAAGGACAAGGGGGAATATTATTCATTTATTGAGCAATACATGCATGGACCCCTCTTAACACCAGCCGCCATGCTGGATTTAGGGGAAGGAGGAGTACAAACTTCTCACAGCAAGCCTTCAAGACATACTTTTTTTGAATGAATGAGAAATAAGGCATAGTCCTTACCCCATAAATAAGTTTTATATATATATATATATTATCACATTAGTAGTTAATATTATTCAACTGACTTTTGTTTGTAGTTGTTGGCGAGGCTAAAACATGGTTTTACCTAAGTGATCATCAAAGCCTGAGTAAGATGCATGATAAAATCATAGAACCTCAGAATATAGTTAAAATCCTTTTGCTGGCCTTCTGTGCCTGTGTCAGTACCTTCCCAGCACACGCCCTTTGTTCCAGAAGCTTCCTTTCCCATAAGCCTCTGTGGTCGGGTTGGCCTCACAGGAGACTGAGGGGCAGCAGGGGAGAGTAGAGGGCCAGTGGGCTCTGACTTCAGGCAGATCTGGGCGAGAGTCCCCAGCCCTTCATTCGGCAGCTGTATCACTGGTGCTCTGTGCCTCACCGTCTTCTTCTGTGAAAGAGCTGAGCAAGAGCACTTAACTCAGAAGTGCCTTAAGGATTAAACATTCTCCATGTACAGCCCTTCACACACGCTTGTCACAACCAACGGTCTGTAAACGTCAGCCCTTCCTCCTGCACTGCCTCTCACCCAGAATATCCTCCTCTTCCCTGTCACTTAATTCTACACACCCCCCATCACCAGTGCCCCCGGCCTCCATGAAGCTGACCTCCCCCTCCTCTGAACTATTACTTACACACTGATGTTTATTCTTTTAAATATGAGCTCTCCTTAATTCAACTGTAAGTTCCTAGAGGGGAAAATCAGGTCATGGTAGCACAGAGCAGTTTCTCAAAAAATCCTTTGATCGATGAGAAGTGCATATTATAATGTTGAAAAATTTGAAGGCACAGTTTGTGCTGCTTGGCGCTTTAAGTTCCTATAAAATATGTCTGTAATATTATATAAATTTCAGACTCCTACATTTAATCAAAGTCTTAATCATAATGAGCAGCATTTATGAAAGGGCAATTAACAGATTCCCAAAAGAACTGGAAATAGTAAATTGCGAATAGCATCCCTGAGGTTTCGCTTTTTGTGCTCATAAATTAAATACTTTAATAACAGAGGCAGTGTGAACCCAAAAGGCCACGAGTTTGAAAGGCGGAGACCTACGTCTTGATTCTTATCCTGCCAACGTGTGGCCCTGGGCCACGACTTCTCTACTCCGTGTCCTTTAGCTCATCTCATATGTGAAAAGTCGTATTCACTTAAAGATCATCAGAATGTGTTCCTAAATTCTTAGGGCTGCATGGATGCATTTTAACTTCAACTTCATTTTTAAATATAGTTTGAATTATTTATAAAGGATAACAGAAACAACATACACACACATTATTAGAAACTAAAATGAATGATGTTGTGTAGACTTGGGCTTACATTCTGGTTTCATAAAGAGCATCCTGAAATTGCAAAATGAGTTCTTTAAAAGAACTATACCTGGGGCGCCTGGGTGGCTCAGTGGGTTAAAGCCTCTGCCTTCGGCTCAGGTCATGATCTCAGGGTCCTGGGATCGAGCCCCGCATCGGCATCAGGCTTTCTGCTCAGCAGGGAGCCTGCTTCCTCCTCTCTCTCTGCCTGCCTCTCTGCCTACTTGTGATCTCTCTCTCTCTGTCAAATAAATAAATAAAATCTTAAAAAAAAAAGAAGAAGAAGAAGAACTATACCTATTCTGGGGCACCTGGGTGGCTCAGACAGTTAAGCATCTGCCTTTGTCTCAGGTCATGATCTCAGGGTTCTGGGAGGGTTATTGTATCAAGCAATAGAAGTATTGCCTTCTAACTAATTCATGACAAGTAGGAAGCTCTGTCTCACATATCCTGTGTCTGAAATTTAGAAGCCCTCATCCTCCTCAAAATATTCACCCCACCCTGTGTACGTTATGGTGGTTTGGGGGAAAATGCAAGGTGGCCAGTGAATTTTAAACAAATGTATTTTAATTATGAGACTTAGAAATATTCTCATTTAAAACTGCATTTGTTACTATTTACAACTCTTGTATTAGGAAACCAGCCTGGTCTGAGTGTTCATGTTGTCCATTATAGAATGCATGCAAGGGTAGAGATGAATTAGAAGGAAACAGGACACAATTAGAAGGAAATAGGGAAACAGGACACAGGTTTTACTTTAAAGAATTAATGGGGAAATTATAAGAATTAGCTGATGAGATACAGTTTTTATCATCCACCAAGAACTAGTATAACCAGGAAATAGAAAGTGCTCTCTGCCTACTTCTCCTAGCCTACTGAACTTAGTCAAATTTATTTCAGGAAAAGACCTAAGGCTGTAGTCACTTGAATGGCTAACTCAGTTCATAATAGACTTCCAAAAACATTAACAGGTTTGTTATAGCATAAAGGTTGATTTACTGAAAATGTCATACTCGCTTATGCAAATTTATTCTTAAAGCTCAGATTTGACAAATGTGCATGGTCTGGTGAAATTGCCCACAAGCCGGTCCAGTGGGTTCTTTTCCCACTTGTGCTGGTATGGCCTGAGTTTTCTCTCAAAGAAGGAGAGAAAGAACCAGTCAGATCCAAGAAGCTGGTCGGCCGTGGAGCCAAGTGGCCAAGAGCAGAGAGCCTTGCGTCAGACCATGGTTCTCGGTCGTGGCCATTTTGTCTCCCAGGAGACATCTGCAGGTCTGCTGCTGGCATCTACCGGGTAGAGGCCGGGGATGCTGCTGAACCTCTTGCCGTGCACAGAACAGCTCCCACGGCGAAGACTTGTCCCAGCCCAAGCATCATTGGTGCCAAAGTTGAGAAGCCTTGGGTCAGGCCTCCTGCGTCCTGGACTGACTCTCTCTGTCCTGCAGGTTTGTTTGGGAAACCTGCCTGAGCTTCACACACCCCAGTCATTTCATCTTTAAAAGGAGCAAACCCCAAGCCCTATCTCACAGGGCAGGGTTATTCTGACAGGCTGACAGATGTCTCCTGAGCCTTCAGGATACCGCTTTACCCTTAGTATCAGTCATTATCGGTAATGATAAGAATGATACAAGGAACAACAAGGGCAAAGCCATTCTGCAGATCTGCTGAAGACCTGGGGCTTTACAGTGTTTTCAGCATTGCAATAGGATTGTAGTTTGAAAGCCAATTACAGACATTCAGAAAATGGCCATGTGCTAAAGCCAGAAAAGTTTTCTTCACTGAAATCCTGCTGTGACCTTAATATGCCACTCCGAAGCCCTACGGGGTGAGTAAAAGAGGTCACGATGAGTAATAGCCTATTTGAACTACTAATGTGCCATCTATGGGAGGGGAGAGAAACATTACTGTGCATGTCACCTTCGGGGTGTGATGTTTGAGGTGAGGACAGAATTGTAGCTTGTTAAAGATTAGTGGGTTCCGTGGGCATTCCATGGGTTTCTGTGCTGAAAATTAATGCAAGTCCATATGCTATTGGCTATTACCCCTTCCCTAACCTTCTAGAAGAAGCCTGACAGGATGCTGAGGCAAGCACCCTGGGGCTAATTAGCACTTAGGCATGACAAATCTTTCAACCACACTCAATCTTTATCATGGGTTTTCAGGGGAGGCCAGAATGGAGCCCTTGGAAACATTTGTATAACTATTAACAAGTGCTTTGGAGTAGATCTTAAAAACAAAGCCAGTCCAGGCAATTAATACGCAGCTCTGAAAATACCTCTATGTCACATAACTCTCAGCGTCTCTGGGTTTTGTTTTGTTTCATTTTGTTGAAAACCAAATTATTAATTGTAACGAATCAGAAATATTGTTTACCTGCTGACCATGTAGAAATTGCTGACAAGTCCATGAACTTTGTCAGTCTTTCGCATTTCCTCACGAACCAAATTCACTCTCAAACTTTTGAAGAAGCCAGAGGAGAGCAAAGGATACTGAAATGCCAGGCTCCATGAGGAAATTCAGTGAAGGTGCTGAGGGTGACTCTGGAAATTCTCAGAAACTAGAAAACATTAAATATGCCGCTTGCTGAAAATCTAAGCTCAAATACTGAAAGTGCTTATGAAAGTCATATTGTAAAGCTATTGTAAGATCTTTTGTTTTAATACCAAAAAGTTGTGGAAGTCCTCCACAAAACGCGTATGAAAATTCAATTAACCTTTGTGAAAGAAAAGAAAAAAAAAAAAAAGCCAGAAACACTGCCAGAACTAGGATCATTATCCCCATCCTGGCCTCATGGTCAAGGAGAGCCAAGTACTCAAACTAAGTCAAATACTCTCCAATCAGACTAACTTGCAGGGAATTAATGGTACCACAGAAGGCATTCTTCATGCTTCCCTGACTCTGTGATGTGCAGTTGTAACCTATCCAAATTTTTTCCTAAGATATCTAAAATTAGATAAAGAAAACAGGTATTTAAAAGCCAGTTCTCAAACTAGCTAATCTCTGTGATGGCTATCTTTCTCAAAACACTCAGACATATTATTCCCTTACATACTCACATTCGTATCAATAACAATTGTTTTCTTGACCTAAATAGTAGGGACAAGGTCAGATTTCTCTATGAGTTCCTTGAAGGAAATGATTTCGATCCTAACATAACCTAGTATATTAGCATCCTGACAAGTATTCTTTAAACAGTCAGCAATAGGCAGTAGTTAGGAAATGTTATGTCATAAACTTCCTAAAATGACTACTTGAGCCATGAAACTTTAATTTATAATTTGACATGAATCTAGTTGAGAAACATGAGTTAAATCTTGCTTTGTTTCACGTTATAATCTCTTTGACTATACAGTTTACAAAAATGGATGTGTTCAATTTAATTGGGGTAAAGAATTTCTTTGAAAATCACCTACCTTTTCCATTTTAAGTGCCTGATGAATCCATCCCTGGTAAATTATGATATTGTGGCACTTTCTTCCAAAATGAACATATTAATTTACCAGAGTCCCACTAAATTTCTAAAGGAACTGTAACAAACTGTATTCTTTTTCTTTTTTTCCCCCTTCCTTGGTTCCTCTCTTTAAAAAATTACCCAAACTGTGTTTTTATGAAAAGAGAAGAAAATGGCATAGGATTTGAGCTATTTCACTCACGTGTTCTAGGGTATAACCAATGAAGAATACTAAAGAGATCAAATAGAATGATAGATTTAGATCCTAAAACCCATAATTAAATGACAGCTGCCTTTTGTAAAAACTTAATTCGCCACCTATACATTTTTTGAGTCCAGATTTTCTTATCCCTTTCCTGAAGTTTCTGTTACCCCGTGAATGCTCCCTTCCCAGGGGTCAAGTAGAAGGAACTATTAGGTAGAAAGGAGATAGGAATTCTCAAAGAAACACGTTGTGATTTTCTTTGGAGGAGCCTTTTTTGACAACGGCTTTTACACCGTCTGTATAGCTTTTAAGGAATACATTCAAAATCTTTCGGTAGTGGTATGAATATATTTGTTCAAAACACTGCCTTGACTTGAGTATCCAAATATTCTTTGTGGTTTATCAAGTGGAAGGGAGTGATGACCTGCTTCTTCACACTGCTGCTATGAGCAAGTAGTCTCCGTCCCCTCCCCCAGGACCCCCACTTAGTTGTTCTGGATTGCTCATTCCCATGTCTGGTTACCATGGAGAAAGCTGCACCATCAGTTTCTGTTTCCAGTTACCAAGTGGTTGTTAGTGCATTGCTTATGAAAATGGTTTCTCTAATGCTAATGAGTTATAGCAATGAAATTAAAAGCTGTGCCTGCTTTTCTTTATTGATACTCTTTCAGATAAAGGATTGAAATTACTAATTATACTTTTCTGGCAAAAGAAAGCATTCACTTAGTATGTAACGAGTTTGGTTTTAACTCTTTTCTTACCTTCTATTGAGGACTCTTGGTTACGTAGTTTTCTACAAAGGATTCAAAATGCCCTAAGTCTCATCCGCTTCCTGGAATGGTGTGTTTGGCTCCTTCTTCCCCAAAGCCCAGATCCATCAAGCTACAAGAGACCCATTATAGCAATGTTCATAATACCAGTGTAATCAGATTCTGCTTCTGACATTTACCAACTCTGTGATTGCTAGCAAACTGCTTAAGCTCTCAGTGTCCTCGTACATGAAATAAATGAATGAAGCCCCAGTTTTTCAGGATTATTGTGAGGTGAAATGGGAAAATCAGGCTGGCTTCATGGGCATGTGACCCCGCTGGGCTCCTATGTGGTTGTCACCATCTCGAAATGCTAACTAATTTTCAAACTAGGGCTCTGTACTGGGCTCTGCAAAGGATAGTCAGGATAAACTAGGCTATGATGCAGTAATAATAAATTCTCCAAAATCTCAGTGGCTTAATAGAACCAAAGGTTTTCTTATTCATGTTACCTGTCCAGCACACATCCCAAAACATCCCAAGGATGCTTTACACGTCCTAATCACTCAGAGACACAGATACAAGGAGTCACATTTTGACTTGAACTTCTGCACCAAGGAAAAAACACAAAGAGAACTGAGCCTCAGTCCTTAAAGTTCTTACTCCTTTGTCCACTCTTCTTTGTCCAGAGCAAATCACACAGCCTATCTAACATTAAGAGAGTGGGAAGTGCTTTCCTTCCATGCACCGGACAACAGAGCTGGAGTAGTTGGTGAACAGAACCAACAGTGTCACAGGACAATGGAGTGCCTCCTAATACCTGCTATTTGCACCCACCCTCAAGAGAGTGGTACATTGTTAAGGATTTCAGATTTCTCCTAAAACCAGCCCAAACCAAACTGCCTGAAAGTAAGATAATTTTTCTTTTAAGAGAAGTCCTAATTCTCTTATTCTCCAACCAGCACAAGATTCCCTCGACTGTCATCCTCCCTGGGGATGGAGCATATGCTGAGAAAGTTAATGTTGCAGCATCAGGATTAAATCTTTCCTCGCCGAATTAAAATACTTAAACCAGCACTGCTGATTCCTTCATTACATTTTCTCACAATTGAGATGGCATTGCTGTTTGTTTTGTGATGGTAAAATATAACTGTATAACACCTTCAGACAAGATGAAAAGGTATGAAGTCAACACACAAAGTGAGAAAATCAGTCGCAATCCCACTACTCACTACTACTTTTTATCTTTCTAGACATTTTAGGATACACACCCTCATCTGAAAAAATTTTAAATATTCGTAGTATTATTATACATATTAATTTGTACCTAGTGGTTTTATGAAATGCTGTTTCATGGATGTATGTGTAATGCATATAGTCATAATACTACTACTTTTGAATTTCATCACTGTGATTATCACCCGGTAAGCAGCCACATGGTTTGTCACCCTTGTCCTCCAGTCCCCAGTTACAGGTTCTAGAGGTGACCACTTAGCGGGCTGTTCTCATTCCAGAAATGCTCTGCACACATATATGCAAATACATGTATTTTTAATTTTCTACCCAAATTGTTGCATTTTATATATAAATTGTTTTAATTGCTATATGTTATTCCATTTTATGAATATATCATAATTTTTTGTGGATGAACTACCTATACGTGGACTTTAAACACTTTTGCTATTATACGCAACCTTACAAAAAATATTTTTGTGCCTAAAACTCTTAGAGTTTATCTGGTTACTTTCTTAGAATACATTTACAGGGGTAAAATCCTGTTGCTGATTACTAAAGATTATTCCAAATATTTATTATACCTAATGGCTATATCTATATCATTGCATTAGTGTATCTGTATACCTACATAAAGCTTATTAGTTTCTTATTTGACAAATCATTCAGAAATTTTTGGAGAGGCCGCTTACCAGCTATTTTGAGGAGCACATGAAATAATCCTTTCAAAAGTATTTTGTAGGGTGGTATTTTTGTAGGGTAGCATTTTGCCTTGGGTGGCTCAGTTGGTTAAGCATTGGACTCTTGATTTCAGCTCAGGTCATGATCTCAGTGTGGTGAGATGGAGGCCGTGTTGGGCTCTGCACTGGGCGTGGACCTGCCTAAGATTCTTCCTCTCCCTCCATCCCTCTCGCCTAAAAAAAAAAAAAAGTATTTCATAAATTATTAATACATGTGTAAGCATAATAATGGTCAATAGTGATGATTAATGTTATTTATTTTATAGTATGGCCTATCTACTTACATTATTTTATCAATAAGTAATAAGAAGAAAACATATACCTGCCATATGTTAGTTTCACATTCCAGTGGAAGTGGCCCTATAAATAGAGATACAGTGTGCATGAGTGAGCATCGTGTCACCATGGAACTACAGGATGAAAAGTGATGACGACCCCACATCTTGTGCTGCCCAGGACAGGCTGGGGTCGGCCTGTGGTCCTGGAGTATCTGCTCATATGCTCCCCTTTACTCTCAAAATCGTGTGGTTAAACAGTAAATCACACGGTCATCCTGCTTGTGAGTAAATTAATCATGCCCAGACCTTGAAAAAGATATCCTTAATCTGTCCATGCCTCGTGTCATTTCCCTGTCCTCAGAAGAGCAAAGATGCAGATTATCTTTGTGAGTTCAGTTCACTGGGATGCGCCCAGTTATTTATTTACGCCTCCCACAAATCTTCCCATTGAAGGCTACTTGTCATATCATTCTTTCTTGCTTTAGAGACTGGTCACCATCGTCTGCCTTTACATTAAATCTAGTGGATCCCATTCCCTCCCAGATTGTACTAGGGAGCAAGGAAGGAGTTGCATAAACATTCTTAGAGAATTTGCTGCCATTATCAGGGTAGTTCTTGTTATCAGTAGTGCTTATGCATAATAATATCACTTATCTATTTATTTTTTCTAATGTTCATATTTTCTCACCCATCATACAGAAAGATAAAAATTATTTTTAAAGAATCTATATAAAAACACCAAAGCAATTTAACCTTTCACCTTTTCTATGACCATCTCCCAAATAAAGTTACATAAAATAAATTTGTTCTCCTATGCTGCCACTGAGTTGGGGAAGACCATCTTCATAACCATTATTCATTAACCTCGCACTAAATAAAATTCCCAGCCATTTTTTCATCGCCAATGCAAAGTTGCCAATAGCCTGCAAGAAGTATCATTTCATGTTTTTAACACTTTCAAAGCAAAATCATCTCTTTTTACAGTGCTAGGTAGGAAATTCCACAAGAACAATGTTCTCTGATAATTAACCACACTGGTGAGTTAAGTGCTCTTGGCTTTTCCTCAGGATAGCTCGCTATTCAGCATCATCCAAGTTAATTAACAGACATAATGCTCACTTCCTTGCCAGTCTTACTGCCTAATTAGAACTGCATGTGTTGGTTTGCATCAAAGCCATTTCACCTCAGCTCACCCACCAGTGACTCCGTTAGCAGTTCCTGTGAGCTGGCTCTCCATCTCCATCCCCTCCTTTTCGCACTAGATAACTTCTTCACAGAGGGTGTGAGACGGTGAAGCATGGTCTCATTCCATTGTCATTATGGAACATCCCAGTTAGAGCCAGTGTGGAAATTTCCCACTCCTTCCAGCATGTCTCCGATGCACTCAGAAATTGATCACTGTGCGATGGAACCACAAGTGCCAAAGGGACAGTCAGTGGGTTCTTCTGCCTCCCGGCACCCCTGACTTCCCCACAACTGTCCTTTCCCTGGAAGCCATTTATAATGGCCTGTTTAATCACCATCATCAACAGTGGGGAGCCCTCAGGAACATCTTATGCTTTCAAAAAAAAAGTCTAACATGAGCTGGCAGCAAATATTTGGATTTTCTTAGGGAAAGGCATTTTAAATGTTTGGGTTCTATCTTTGAACTGGGTTATCTTTTAAAACATATTCCAATTATAGTTGTTTTAAATAGTGACTTGACAAATAAGACCTTAGAGGAAGAAATTACTAAATACAACTAAATTCTTTAAATTCTGATTTTTCACAGATGTGTCGGAAGCATCACCTTGTCCTTAGAATCTCATTATTTTCTCAGTATAAAATATCAAACTCTTAGTAAAGGTTTCTTAGCTACTTTGTGCCATGGACCCCTTTGGAAATTTGATGAAAACTTTGGGCATTACCTTAGAATAATATTCGTTTAATGGTATACAATGAAATATGTAAAATTCAAAAGAAATCCAGTTATCAAAATAATAAAATTAAATTTGTGATTTGTAATATGTGCTCCTTATGCATTAAATAACAAGTCAATACATTTTAAATATAGGAAAATTAAAATTAAATCTTATCATTTAAAGACATGTCAATCCAGGGCACCTGGGTGGCTCAGTGGGTTAAAGCCGCTGCCTTCGGCTCAGGTCATGATCCCAGGGTCCTGGGATCGAGGCCCACATCGGGCTCTCTGCTCAGCAGGGAGCCTGCTTCCTCCTCTCTCCTCTCTCTCTGCCTGCCTCTCTGCCTACTTGTAATCTCTCTCTCTCTGTGTCAAATGAATAAATAAAATCTTTAAAAAAAA
This sequence comes from Ailurus styani, assembly GCA_002007465.1. Classification (NCBI taxonomy): domain Eukaryota; kingdom Metazoa; phylum Chordata; class Mammalia; order Carnivora; family Ailuridae; genus Ailurus; species Ailurus styani. The sequence goes on from LNAC01000025.1 coordinate 3,062,723, forward strand.
TAAAAATAAAAAAAATAAAGACATGTCAGTCCAAAGAGCCTTCCTTCTTGGTCCGAGTGAGAACATTATACGGTCTTTGATCACTTCCTTCCCCATAATGGTCGAGAAATAATTGTAGATGAGAACACTGGAAAGCACGTGTGTCTGGGTCATGAACACAAGAAGAGACTCTTGTGTTCTCCTACAGTTCACAGCTACATTACACAAGTAGAACATTGATCACACGCGATCTATTGCAAATGGAAGTAATAATGAACATAATGATATTTCAAGCTCTCTGCAGCAACTCTAAAATGATATGAAAGTATCTGTGATTCTTATTTATGACAAAGTCACAGGTACCACTAATGCTACTGACATTTTTTTCTACATTTGTAATTTTTTAAAATGCTCAATTTTAGGTAGTAGTGAACATAAATATATAACTTTTTCCCATCCAAATTCAGAGACTCCAAGGACTTCCAGGAATAGCCTCCAACACTATGGAAAATAAGACAATCTGTGGTTGGGGTAGGAAGGATAAGGTGAGGGGGAAAAAACCACCAGGTATCCAACAAGCTAAGGGTTATTGAGACTTGGTCACATACCAAGCACTGTGCTAGACACATCCATGGAGTGACCCATTTATTCCTCACTTGAATGCCAGAGGTTACATGGTACAAGTAAATGATAGAGCTGTAATTCAAATCCATTCTACAGGACTTACTGTAACTTGACTTACTCGGTAGAGTAGAATGACTTACTTGTAACTTTGGGAAAAGTCAACTGGCCATGCTCCACCCCCTTTTCTGTCTTGGGAGCAGTCCTCAGGTTCTGCTATTTTTCCAGGAAATCTAGCTCTGCCTGTGCTTAGCTGGGTAATTCAGCTCTGGAATTCAGTATTAGAAAACCACTAGTCCATGCATGTAAGACATGTCCTCCAACTTCATTGTATCATATATAAAAGTGGCACCCTACCTGCCCCTATTTTCTTTTCAAACTCAGACGAGGACAGAGGTTACCATTTATTGAGTTTCTTTAAACCCCAACACCTTCTGCAATTAAGACTCATTCTCCTCTAGAGGTGTTTGTTCCACTTAAACAATTTTAGTAATTACAGTGTATTTCTTTATATCAAGCTAAACTCAGCCTTCCTCTGTTTTTCTGGAGTTCTCAGAAAATCCTAGTCCTACTGTGAAAATAAACATTTGCTCCTCATGGCATCCATTACTATTCACAGAACATTACCAACTGGGTCAAAAAGACTCATCCAAACAGATAGACATACGTTCTTTTTAACATGCTAAAATCATTAGATTAGGTTTTCCAAATATTTCTCATGAGAGGGAACTTCTCCATATGCTGCAGTGTTTTTAATGTCTCCCAAAGTCAATGTTAAAATTAAATGGAACCCAGGTGAAGTCTTGCTACAGCATAGCAAGGAAAACTATCCATTGCTTCATTCTGTGCTTTATCTTTCTATTAATGTTACCTGAGATTAATTTTCTGTAGCCACGATGTACTATTATTTCTCTTTATCACACCCACTGTTCTTAAGCTAGGACTCTGACAGCCAGTTTAGCTATTACATACATTCTACTGGGATTTATACTACTCTTTAAAAGTTTGCTCTGGGGCACCTGGGTGGCTCAGTGGGTTAAAGCCTCTGCCTTCAGCTCAGGTCATGATCTCAGGGTCCTGGGATGGAGCCCCACATCGGGCTCTCTGCTCAGCAGGGAGCCTGCTTCCTCCTCTCTACCTGTCTCTCTGCCTACTTGTGATCTCTCTCTGTGTGTCAAATAAATAAATAAAATCTTTAAAAAAATAAAAATAAAAAAATAAAAGTTTGCTCTGTTAATCTTGTTATATTAGCCCCTGATTTCAGACTGCTGAGGATGCTTTTAAATCCCGATTCTGTGTCTGATACACTTTCCAATTCAAGATCATATAAAAATTAGTTCATCATTCCATCAATGTCTGTTTGCAAGCTGTTAATGAAAATGCTTAGGATGGATACACTCCTTATCACCCACGCCATGGGTCTCCACTTTTATTTCTTTCACATATTGAGAGTTTGTTGTTTTGGTTGGTTGGGTTAAGTTTTTTATCCTTACGATGACTAGCCAAGTGCTTACTTACATTGTACTAGTCACTTAATGAATATTTGTAGCTTTGACTACATGAACAAACTTTTTTCTGATTGCGAAACTTCTTATATGTATGTATATCTGTGAGTAAAAGAGAAAGTCCTCCAGTAAGCCAAAAACCCGGAAATTATATGCTCTGCTAATGCTATATTTCTTTCCTGACTTTTTGTAAAGGATATATTTCTATTTTACTCTCTTTCCCTATCTCCTGGTCCTTCCTGTGCCTCTGCCTCTAATGAGAGGGAATGATTATGTCCAGTCCTAACATTTGGAGGACGTGGGCTGAGGGCAAATGCAGGTCCACATATCCACATCTGAATAATTTAAAATTATAAAGCAAAAATAAATAATAAATAAAATTACCAAAACAAACTAGCAAACTGTAAATAAAATACATTCTATCCTCTTCACCCTGGGAAATACACCTTCATAAGGACCTGGGGGGGGTGAGATTTTATTTTATTTTATTTTATTTTTGGGGGGGGTGAGATTTTAATTTAGAATTCTCCACCCATCAGAATTCTTTACCAGAACTTTGTGGAACTGGAAGAGTTGGCCCCTCCCCCAATCCAGTCCCTCTCCTGTGGAACTCTGCCATATCCACATCCCCAGGACACAGCAGCTCCTAGGCTACCACTTGGGCTGTGGATGGCACATTCTTGGTGTGGTGGCTCAGTCAGTTAAGCATCTGACTCTTGATTTCAGCTCAGGTCATGACCTCAGGGTTGTGGGATTGAGCCTCCTGTTGGGTTCCATGCTGGGAGTGGAGCCTGCTTAAGATTCTAAATAAATAAATAAACAAACAAACACACAAAGGACTCAAGTCTGCTGACAACAAACATAAGAAAATCAGGAAGAGACAAAAAATGTAAATTAAAGTCAAAAAACTAAATCAGAGGGTAGTTATTTAGGTTGCCTGAAGATTCCTTACTGTATGCAAGGAGTCTTGAAGGAGCATCTCTAGTATTTAAAATACAAATTCATATAGTATTAAAAATGTTCTAATTACTTTTTAATGCTTCCACATACATTTTAGGAATATAATTATCATGAGTTGAGGTACCATTGCTATTTAAAGGAAACTCTATGTATTTATCGTGGTTGACAGTTCAAGATTATGTAAGCACTCAGCATTGTTATTTAGGGCTTAGTCTCTGCAGACCACAGGGAATGGTAAGCAGGTATCCACAGTGGGAAAACTTCTTCCTGTGAAGCTGCCTACCCATGGGGCTGGAGGTTCTGCCTACTCATTCTTTGGAATGAAGCCTCTTCTCTTCTCTAGCCTCTATCAACCTACCCAGAGTTCCCAAGACAAGAATACCAGTCTAGCCTGTCTTCTTTGGTGGTGGCCATAGTTAATGACAGCCAACAAAGGCAATGTATAACACAATGTATAACTCTATAATTAAGTTACTTAAATGCAGCATATGTGGAATCCAGCTTAGGAGCCAGTTCTTGCTTGTTCCTACATTGGTGCTCAACCTCTACCCTGGGGGTCCACTCACTCCTCCATTTAGTCTCATTTTGCCCAACTCCCTGAGGGTCAGTCCAGACCCCTGAGTTTTCATCCAGAGCTTATTCTATTGCAGTTTTCCTTTTTGACAAAACCACAGTAAATAATTTGTTATGTATGTATGTGTGTATGTATGTATGTATGTATCCAGCTTGATAATTCTTTCCTTGCCTCTTTTGGTTTTGGAGGGGAGATGGAATAGATTAAAGGTTTCTGTGAGGGTCTTGTTTATTCTAATAATAATAGTCGCATTACCTCATCTGCTGTTACCAGGTGGGGTACACGTGTACTAGTCCCCAGGGTGGGGAGCAGTTGAACGAGATGCCTGTTGACTGACAGTGCCCTGCTCTTCCACCCTATCTCTTCCTATAAGAATGCAAATATCTTATGAACTGCACATATTATATCTAGTAATGGAGCACTGACAGCATCCCTGAGGCTCCTCCATGTGTCTTCCCAGCCAGGTGTAACCATTATTCTGATTTCTATCACTACCAGTTAGTTTTCAATGGTTTTGAATTTCTTTAAAAAAAAAAATCATATATACTCTTTTTTGTCTACTTCTTGTTGCTCACCATAATGCCTGGGATATTCAACCACATCATTGCATGTATTTTAATAGGTTTGTGTCCTTTTCCCTTTTTTTGACATATAATTGACATACAACATTCTATTAGTTCCAGGTATACAACATAATGATTCTATATTTGTGTACATTGCAAAATGATCACCATAATAAGTCTAGTGAACATGTCATCATAAATAGTTACAAACCTTCTTTTTCTTATGATGAGGACTTTTAAGATCTACTCTCTTAGTAACTTTCAAATATGCAATGCAGCATTATTAACTGTAGTCACCATGCTATACATTACATCCCAGGACTTATTTATCTTATAAGGGTTTGTACTTACTGTTTCATATGATAATCTATTCTGTTAACACCAAGTCCCTTCTAAATCCCTTCTCTCTACCCCTCCCTCACTGATTTTCTCAGATTGAAGCTGATGTAAAGACTGCCTCTACCAGTCTACAGCATAAAGCCCATGCTCCTTAGCGTGGTTTGGGAGGCCTTCTACCCACTGCTCCAGCCTTATGACCCACCATGCTCTAGCTCCCACCTTGTACTCAGGGTGCGCCCACTTCACTTGTCATGGCTCTGTGCCTCAGATCCTCCAGAAACTTCTTCATAGACTACCTTCCAGACCTGCCATCTTCTGTTTTTCCAGCTTCACTTCACCTATTATATCAGTTTTAACTTTATGATTAGGTTTGGCTGTTAACAAATAAAAAGAAGGGAAGGGTGGGGAGTTTAGAAGGGACAGAAGCTCATTCCTTCTCACATAAAGGAAGACTGAAAGTATGAAATCGAGGCACAGTATTAGACCTTCATTATTACCAGGGACCTGGGCCCTTTATTCCTAAACCATCTCTGAGCATGTAACTTCCTGGAAGCCCCACCAAAACCTTTTGCTGACAGCTCATGGCCAGCAAGTAAGGCTGGGAAAAGTAGTCTTTTTCCAGGCATATCACTGAAGTTCTGTTAATGAGGAAGGAGTGGAGCATGGATATCAGTAGGCATTAGTGGTCTGGGTTACTCTTGGCTGACTCCTTCAAGACCCATCTCAGCATCATCATCTCCAGAAAGCCTTACCCATATCCCCAGATTAGGCTCAGCACTTTGCAGTCTGCATTCTCAGAGCAATCTGCACTTTAAAGCATTTTAGTGAAATTATCTTTATGTCTTCCCTATTGGATGATAAGATTATCATTAAGAGAGGAGCCTATCTGGCTAATCATTAGGCCATATGCCCAGCACATACAAGAACTTGTTAAATGTATGTTAAACTGAATTGATCTGAAGTTCATAATTTATACGCTCCTTTATGGGCTGGAATTGTGTGCATATTATATACATGTATATCAAATGCCTAGCATGGTGCCAGGAACATAGCCTACCCTTAATGGCATTCGTTGATGAATGAATCAATGAATTATAGCTAAGACTAAAGGGTATAGATGGAAGAAGTCTCCTCAAAATGCTGCTTCCCCAGCATATTTAAAGAGACAGCTATTCATCAGCACTAATGGTTCCCTCAGCAGCAAGACACTGATGAGCAGTAATGAGAGAGGCTTCTTAATCCAGAGGCAACATTGAGGGGGGAAAAAAGTGAAATCAGTGACAAACAAGTCTAGTTTCTAGACTGTAGAACCCACTGCTGAGAGAAGGTCAGGTCAGGTATATGGGGTCTCAAATCCAGGCAGGAGCTCCAGATCTGTGTCTCTTAACCAGATTCCATTTCTTTACCCTAAAAAGAATGCTTTTCTTCTGACACCAGGAACAGGAGAATAAAAATCCAGTACTCTCTGGTTTTTTCTGAGTGTCCCAGAAAGGAAGAAACTTGTACATAAGACTGGGAACCACATCCTCACTGAGAGGACCCTGAGATTCCTCTCAGTCTCATTCTGTACTTGATGGCTTTAAAAAGACTATCAGTCACTTGTCAGAAAGTCTGCCATTGGGTGTCTTTGCATTTCCTTGTATCTATATGTACGTGTCTTCTGTAGCAATATGTATGACTACATATATATTTAAGGTTAAGCCCTCATCTTAACACCGAGCATGTACCTCTCCAGAAAGGAAGGCACATCTCAGAGATGTACTAGCTTGTCTTTTAATATTCACACTGTACTTCCAAAACCTAATACACACAGCTTCTCAGTTATTGAGTAAGTAGAATTATTTAAGCTTCTACCTAAACAGATTCGAGTAGATGAGTGCAGAAGTAAGAACTAGTAAACTAAAGGAGAAAAACTTAAAAATATTTTCTAGATTTCCACTGTAACAAAAGAACAAGTCAAGTAGGATATACATTTTCAAGTGCTTTTTAACCCATCAGAGATCTGAGAATGGAAAGAAAACTAAATGAAAAAAAAATTACTAAAAGTGACAGGCTCTTCTAAGAGGAAAAAAGACTCACAGCTACTTTCAAAGCTGACAGAGCAACAGGAAAAGGAGAAATCTGCCACAGAGGAAGGAGAGACCAGCTGGACTCTTAAAGGACTTTTAATAGATACATGTAGTCTGAAGTGACAAAGTAGAATCTGAAGATGCCTCAGTCAAAATATGAATCAGAGTCCCTCAGGGATGAGTTTGCCAAAGCCTGGGGACCAAGCGGGAGGACTAAGAGACATCCCTCACAGGCACACCTTGCCTTCACAGAATGCAAATCAGTGGCTTCCAAAGGTCAGAGGAAGAGCAGGGCTGCTGAGAGAAATACCTATGTATAGGCCTGGGCCTTCACTGAGAGCACTGCAGAAGCCTCTAAGAGGATGGGCCAGGTGGGAGGATGGATATAGATCTTCCATGGCACAGAAAGCCAGGAACACACAGCTGAGCAAAGAGAATTCTATATAGTGACAAAAAACACATCCAGGCTTAAAGCAGGCAGAGATCTCCTATGGCTAGAATAGTGGAAGCCTAGGCTATAAAGAATAAGGCAATCTCTGCAGCCTGGCCATAAAGAGATCAAAAGCCCTGCTGAAGGGAGAGACCTGATCCTTCCCTCAAAATATGTAAAACCAGTGATTAACTCTTGCTGAGGCTGTAACAAAGTACAGATCCACCTCAACCATGCATTACTCCAACAGTTTGAAGGGAAAAGTGGCATGCCGTGTCCTGGAAGTAAAATATATGTTTCCTAATTTGGCCTCTACTGTTCTTTTACAAACATATCTGGCATACAATTTGAAAAATTATGCAAAATGCAAAAATGTAAGAAAATATGATCCATGATCAAGAGAAGAAATAGTCAATAGAAGTAGAACTAACTACAGGAATGAGGATTATTAGACAACTATTTAAAAATAACTGAGAAATATGCTGAAACATATATTTTAAGTGGTGGAAGCTTTATTTAATAGGCATTTTCAGCAGTGAGATGGAAATCATGAAAGAGAACCAATTGGAAGTGCAAGAAATAAAAAATATGTTTTCAGGATTGACTCTTTCCATAGGTTAACAGAAGACTAAAGAGCAAAGTATCAATGATCATGAGTAGAAGTGAATATAAACTATTCGCAGAGATACACAAAGAGGAAAAATGATGAAAAGCAAGAAGAGCATCTAGAATCTGTGGGACCACATCAGAGTCTGACATACCTACTAAGAGTCAAGAATCCAAGCAGAATGGGCACCTGGATGGCTCAGTTGTTAAGCATCTGCCTTCGGCTTAGGTCATGATCCCAGGGTCCTGGGATTGAGCCCCGCATCAGGCTCCCCAGTTTGCGGGAGAACCTGCTTCTCCCTCTCCCACTCCCCCTGCTGGTGTTCCCTCTCTTGCTGTCTCTGTCTCTGTGAAAGAAAAAGAAAGAAAGAGAGAGAGGGAGAGAGAGAGAGAAAAGAAAAAGAAAAAGAAAAGAAAGAAAGAAAAGGAAGAAAAAAGAAAAGAAAGAATGAATCCAAATAGGAAATGAAAGAGAGAATGGGATAAAAGAAATACTTGAAAACATAATGATGGGAAATTTTCCAAAATTGATGAGAACTCCAAATCACAGATCCAAAAACCCTAACAAATCCCAAACAGGATCAATACGAAGGAAACCATACATAAACAAATCATTGTCAAAATGCTGAAAACTCAAGATAAAGAGAGGAATTTTAAGAGCTGCCAGGGAAAAAAAGATATATTACACACAAGGAACAGTGATGAAAATGAGGGATGCATTCCCCATCAAAAATAATGGAGGCCAGGAAATAATGGAATGACACTTCAAATATTGAAAGAAAAAAATTGCCATGCTAAAATTCTATATTCAAAAATAAAAAAGATTCCTCAAAATAAAGGCCAAAGTAATGATGTTTTCAGACAGGCAAAAGCTGGCAATTCATCTTTAGTATACTAGCATGAGAAACTGTGAACATATAGATCAGAGGTGAGAGGATAAAAAAGAAAATCCTAATGTCAAGAAGTCATCATTACTGCAAGAAGCAGGCCAGAAGGCATGTGAGTCCTTGAGATGAGCCTGCCACAGTAAGCAAACGCAGCTAGGAGCATGGTCAGCGGAGCCCTGAGGCCCCACAGCCTGAAGCACATCCCACTGAAGCAAGCCTACCTACAGGAATGAGGACTAATCTAAAATTGTCTCTATCGCTGCCACTGTCTGCTCTATGAGGTGCTTGAGTGGATGATTTGAAGGGCTTTCTAAGGGATCACAAATATTTGGCCTTTGACTGTAAAGTTTCAGTCCATAGGGTCTGAGGAATGGGAATATTCTTTATCTGAATAGCAAAATGGTCAGAAGAAAGCGTTTAACATGTGTAATGCAGGTTGATCTGAATGTCCTTCAGACCTTAGTATTTCTTATCTTCAGAAAGATTTAACAGACCCCAAATACAGTCTGTCCAAGATTAAGGAGAGGCAGGATTACATGGCCACTTTAGGATTGCTGAAATCCACTTGAACTGAGTTGACAGCTAGAAAACAGGATTCCACAGCACGCTAGGGAGGGATATGGTCAGGATACATAGGCCAGGTACAACTGGACAATGAAAATTCTGAAAGCTCAGAAAGTATTGGCATCCTTTCTAAGGGGGAGGTGGGGGAGGAGACAATGGGAAACACATCAGCTGAAAAGGGCACTGACCTGGCAGCCCACTTCCAGAAGAATTCTGCTGAGCATAGCAGGCCACCTTCTCCAATAATATTTCACTGACTGTCCCAGCCAGAAGTGCCCACTCTGACCTTGAAACTCTTTGGTGCTCACTTACCCAGAATTACTATTAGGTGCTTTTTTCTTTACATGGTGTTCATGTCAGTACTTATCTCTGTGCCTTTCCTGATACCTCTAGTCTGTTGTCACCTGCTCTGCATGAAACTTCTAACATCTTTGTATTGCCTTGTTTATAGCAAGAGCTCTACCTAACAAACAAATTGAGCAAAGCAACTCTGAAAGAAATGGAACATTTTATTGGCTTCAGGCTGTGGTCTTTGTGTACAAGAGATATTAAACTCATTTTGAACAAAAATCACTGATTATTTCAAGAATGCCAACTTAAGGATGCAAAACATACTCTGCATGTTTTTCATTGCTACCATTCTCTAGAGAGCCAGAGCAATATTTGCCAGCTACAAAATGTTTTAGTAGCAATTCTCAACTAATTCAGCTTATTTTTCAGCAAGTCAACCTCTGCTAACGACATATTACATTCTGATTCTTTTTTTTTTAATATGATTACCCTGGGGAGACATTCAAAGCAGACCTTTTAATAAGGGTTAGCTATACTGCTGATAGAACATCATGGTATCAATTCACTTGAGAGGATATTTTTCCAAAAAGACATACTTTAATGACTGGTCAAACATACTAACCACCTTATCTTTGCTTTGGGCCATATAACTAATTTAGATAGTCATTAGCTTCTAGGTAATGGAAGAGCATGTGCTACAATATTAACTGAATACCAAAGCAGGCCCTAAAATACCTCCTCCTATGGACAAAAAGATGCTGGCTTATAAACCGCAGATAGCTGGGAACACAGGTCTTCTCTAGATGTTGCAATTAGAATTTTTAAAATGCCATATTGTGAAAGTTGTTAAACACAAACGATTCCAGGCTCACTTTTAATCTGATCTTTCAAGATAGAGTAGACTCTGATTATGCCAGGAGACAGTCTATAGATGCAAGTGTTGTGCAAAAAAGAAAAGAAATCATATATATGGAGGTCCTTACTGTATGAATCCCCACCTCCTTGAAGCCATGCCTGATACTGTTGAATGCTCCCTCCTCCACCAGCTCCTCTGATCCCCTTCTCATTTGCATCCCCAAGACCCTTCCAACTTCATCTTCACATTCTACATCCCCACGTTCATCTTCTACTTGCCCTTTAACTGTTGGTGTTTTCAAGGGGACCACCCTTGCTTTTTCACTCTTCTCAAACCAAGATCTCCTCCAAGCCATCTCATTTATATTTATTTCTTTGGCTCCGATGATCAGATTGGCCCTGTCTATCGTTGATATACCCCTATCTCTCTAGTGAGACCACTTCTGGAGCCCTAGGATAACACTTCCCGTTACCTACTGGATATCTCCACTTGGAATTTTCTTAAGCATACCCATGCAAAATCTCAATATTTGAATTCATTTTTTCTGCCTTTTCCATCAAGCACATGCAAACCTGCTCTACCTCCTCCATTCTCAGTCTTTGCAGTGTGTGGCCCCTGTGATCATCCACAGGCATGTTCTAGGCTCTTATTCCCAGGAGGGGATTGATCACTCATTGATTCCAGCTAGGAAATGTTTCTACATCTATCTCCTCTTTCCTATTAACTCAGGGTCCTCCTATCCTTTGCCTCAACTTCTGTAACAACCTACTTTCTTTCTCCCTACAGTGTGTTTTCCCACTATTCCATCCTTTATATCACTACCATTCAGATATGATCATAACACACCCCATTCAGTGATTCCCAATTGGCTAAAAATCTGAACTGCCAAGTATGGCCCAATTTGTGTCCTGAGCCCTCTACCATCTGGCCTCCTCTTCATCTCTCCTGTTCTTCCACCATTCCCATCATCTCCAGCAGCACCTTATACTTAACTCATGCTGAGCCATTTCCAGTTCTAGAACTCTCTGTGCTCTTTCAGACCCCCAGACCTCTGCATATACTGCTGATCCTCTGTGCCACTGGTTAGAAAAACCCTTTCTCCTTCTTTGAGAATAAATATGACCCTCAGTTCTGTTCCTGGGAGACCTGGTGAAGGTGAAATGTTTCTTGAGTTAGTAACTAGTAAGTACTACTAATAAAACATGACTCGTGGTACATTGAACCTTGACAGCCAGGACTAAATGGAGGCAGTCACAGTTGTGGACTTCCCTAGAAGTCATGCTTTGGACATAGAAGCAGTGCCTTCCGTACCTTGAACTTATATCCATGGGACTCTCTTACCATTTGGGATCTGGGGCTTCTATCCCAGTTTGGGCACCACACCAACATGATCTTGTTCCCAAGACCTGAGCAGTCATTGGGGTCCAAAGAAACATATTCTGACACTCTCTACCGGCACGCTAAGCTTCCTGTCCTATATCCTTCTAAGTGAATCCAGTCCCAAGTGTGATCTCATGAATAATCTCATGAATCTAAATCTGGTTGGCCAAAGACCACCCAGAGGCATATTGCATCAAACCATGGATAACTCATTCTTCAAGATCTTGGGCAAAGTCACCTCCTCTTAAACACATAATGCCCATCAAGCCCTTCTCACCCAGACAGAAATAATCTCATTGCCACTACTGTAACTTCACAAAATAACACAGACCACAGTTTTACATGAGTTTTGGTTGTGCTACCTCCAAAGCTAAGCAGAAAGTTCCTTGAAGGCAGGATCAATCACAGTTCATATATGTTTCTACTGTTCCTACGCTATGTCTGTTACACCCTTGGGCAAACAATAAAGGTTGAATGATTGGGTGGATGATGGTTAAATTGAAGGAAAGAAATTTGGTGGGTAAATGTGTCCTTCACAAAAAGTCAACAGCCATCATCCTATCTAAACAGAATATTGGGGTGCCTGGGTGGCTTAGTCGGTTAGGCGACTGCCTTCAGCTCAGGTCATGATCCTGGAGTCTCGGGATCAAATCCCTCATCAGGCTCCCTGCTCAGCAGGGAGTCTGCTTCTTCAGTCTGCTTCTTCCTCTGACCCTCTCATACTCATTCTCTCAAATAAATTAATAAAATATTTTTTAAAAATAAACTTCTTTTAAAAAATAAACAATATTGTAAGCAGCACCAAGAAACCTGTTTGCAGTATAACTATTTCTGCTGACCAAATTCCGAACCTACAATCTCCCACTAGGGGGTAAGTCACTGAAAGTCCTTGTTAAATTATGAGGGAGAAGGAGGCAGATACCACATTAGCCAGTTTCCTAGAAACTTAAAAAACTCTACCTCTAAATAGGAAGTTCTAAACAGAAGTGAGAAAATTAGGGGGAAAAAATCTTGTTTGTGAGGGAGTTGCAGGCAGGTAAGCAGGGGTGGATCTCTGAGAAGGCCCTGGTGCCCCAGAGGCCCGAAGTTCCAGACACTCCTATAGGCAGATTAAGGATTTAGGAAATTCCACCCTTCTCACATCTTTGCTCAGAACCAGCAACCTGCACTCCACGAGTAAGAAAGGAAGTTTGGCTACTTTTGCAAACAGACCCCTGATTTATTCCAACAAGTGCACAGCTTGCAATTTCTCAAAAATAAAGTACAACCAAATGGATCATTTAATTCACACCATGTTCTGGCGTTAGTAATCACTTCCAGTGCATTTCTCAAAATGTTCTCCTGATTTAGAGAGAGAACACAGCATTCCCTTCAAGTTGCAGACTGTCAGGAAGAGAACCCCACCACACCTGTTGTCAAGTTTGTTTGCGTTTCCAATGCAATTCAGCTGGGGTACAAATCTTACCTGCAGGGGCACCTGGGTGGCTCAGTCGGTGAAGCGGCTGCCTTTGGCTCGGGTCATGATTTCAGGGGTCTGGAGGTGGAGACTTGCAGTGGGCTCTCTGGTCAGCGGGGAGCCTGCTTCTCCCTCTCCCTCTGCCTGCTGCTCCCCCTATTTGTGCGTTCTCTCTCTCTCTCTCTTTCTCTCTCTCTCTCTCTCTCTGTCAAATAAATAGTTTTTTTTTAAGTAAAAAAAAAATCTTACCTACAGCATGGCAGTCATCTGGGGCAGGTGCAGACATACCACATCTGAAAGTGGCTTCCTTTGGCCTCCACACCCCTAGCAGGACCCTGGACTGCAGGTGACACACTGAGTGAAGAAGGCACTTGCCAGATTTAGAGAACTTGGCCTGGCCTGAAAATCACTTCTGATGTGGCTGTTGTGGTTCTTGTTTTCATTCCTGTCCCTCCTTCAGATACACAGAAGGGATTTAAGACTCTCCAAATAACGAGCGTCCCCATAGCTTTTGAAAGATACTCAAAATGGCGTCTGGTGATTGATTACAAGGTTCCAACAAAAGTACTAGTGAGTCATAGTAACCATGTGCTCCTCGCTTGGCCCCCAGTCTATGAATTTCTGGCAAAAATGTTCTCCCTTGAGAAGCTTGCCTACCCAGCCTACTGCAGGACGACAGAATCCGCAGACACGGAGTTCCTGGCAGGGTGAGCACAAAGCTAATAATGAACTTACTCTCCATTACTCTGCAGTAGAAGAAGAAATCAAACATATATTTAAGAATCACCTTTGTGCTTCATGGTGGACATGTTTTTGTGCTTTGGAAATGTGCCTTTGCTATTAAATCAGGGGTGATCATACTCCATTTAAATATAGGAAGGAAGTAATTGATGTTTTCACATTACTGAGCATTTGGTCTCAACACTGGTTCTGCAGTAAACAGCGTGCAGACATTTTCGGAGACAGGCAGCCAGTAGGAGGTAGACAGACTCCTGCCTCCGTCTCGGCAGGGGTCACGGGGCTGTGATAACAGGCTTCCAGGTTCCCATCAGCTGGGCTGATGGCCTATCACTTCAAGCACACCAAACGCCCAATCAAAGTGCTTTCCAGTTCTTTCCACTCAATAATTAAAATTTCAGTCATATTCTCCAATAATGACCATGATTAAAGAATGACACCACGTTTTTAAAATCTGTAAGTGGCGTTAGAGACAGCGACCTTCTTTAGATAGACAAGCAGTGGCACTGGGATTTATTTATGGTCTACCACCAGAGGTTTCCTTAAAGGAGTCTGCTTTTTTTAAGCAAAGAAAATCTAAATGGAGGAAGCAGTATTTCTCTTTCTCTTCTTCTAATGTTCCTATAACAGACAGTGATATTCAATTTTTCTCTCCTGAGTTTTGAGCATCCCAAGTAATTCAGAGGGTAGTCATTTTCTGCCTGATAGTTCAGCTTGTGTCACATGATTGCCCACCACCTTTGAAACCCCAAATCGTATTTTTTACAGGTCTTTTGATTATCATCCTTTTCCCAAATAGCTACAAAGGAAGGACAAAAGAAGACTTCCTTTTTTATTAAAACTTTTGTATGTGGTTTTCTACAGTGTTAGCCTCCTGATCGTGAAAGTTTGAATAGTATGGTAAAACATGCATACAGTTGGTGATTTCCAATCTCTGTATTTTCAGACCCAATCTCTCCTCCGAAACACATTTGTACCTAACAATAGATTTTTATATTCCTTGATGGTGCTGTCCGCCCTTCTTTGGAGCTTTATGTGTGACACATCTTCCTCCCTCTGACTGCAGAGCATTCATGAGTTTGACTCTCCATCCATTTACACACCTACCTGTTAATCCATACGTTCCATAATCATGTGGTATCAATGTCCTAGACACTTTATGTAGATACAGACATGGCTTTCGAATTATTTGCATGACACCCATGTACCCTTTGAGAATACAGTTGGGTCATCAAAAGGCATTTAGAAAAGGCAAATCCTACTGAATGACTAACAGTCTTGATTCCTTTGACATTTATGGTTGAGATTGTTAAAGATCTGTGTTCAGTGGAGATGCGTTAAGATTTGATTTTAATATATTTCTTAAGTAGAGGAGCCTGGAATATTTGAATGCCATATTGTCATAGCTGCCCCTCTTCCCTGTGAAGTGTCTGAGGGAAATATATGTGCACGCAAAGTAATGGAATAGTTTATTATTAGCGAGAGCTTTATTTCCAAACCCCATTGGAGCATACCAATAAACCAGGCTGGGCCAAGTGGAAAACTCCCAAATTCCTGAGCACCAAGAAGAAGAGACCCAGGAGAGAGCCTTGCACATAAAAGACAACGCTTCAAGAATATTTGTTAAATGAACCAATGGAACCATTCTGCCTTGCTCTTAAATTGCCTGTCCATGCCCAAACCCAAGTCCCAGGATCAGCACTCCCATAGGACCCCCGCCGTCCCTGCTAACTGAGGAGGAAAACGCTGTGGGAGAATAAGGACTTGGTTTTCATGTCCAAACACCACCCCCAGGCCTCCTAAGGCCACCACAGTATACCCAGGCTTGCCAAAGAGAAAAGTTTCTAAGCAATGAGACCAGGTCTTCTCCTGAGGAAGCCCCTGAGTTCTCTGGCCATGTGGGTAAAAGTGGAAAAACATCACACACATGTGCCTCAGACCCTTTAACTGTGTGACCCCCTCTTTCAGGGCAGACCCATGGTGGTGTATACTCAAACCCCAAATACTCTCTTCGGGTGTGCTAATGTCTTCCCCTGGATCCTATTTGTACTGGGGCAGGATTGGAGCCATTGAAGCAGGAGAATGGGGGAGTCCTTCACTTCCCCTAAATGTCATCATTTTCCGGGGGGGGGAGGGGTTGAAATGTTAATTTTGAAGTAGAAGAAACTGTGAGCACATATGACCGAACTAGAAATTTTTTCCATATTTGTTTCTCTGCTATATGTTGATACAAGCCAAATTATGTGCCTTTATTTCTATTCACCTAATATTTCTAGAACTTCCATGAGCCCAGGGACTGGATGTGACCTATTCAGTTAGAACAGTGCCTACACATGGAGGCCTCTATAAAAGAGAAATTATGGGGATAGTTTCATTTGAATTTTTTTTCTACACACTACTGGCAACTAGTGGGCAGATATAAACAGCAAGTTTTTCATTCAGCAAATATTCACTGAGTATCTGTTGTGTGCCGGGAACTACACCAGGTGCTCAGAACACAGCATGGAGAATGAGACCAAAGTGACCAAGGCCACGTCTTGGAAGTCTGTATTCTCATAAGAGAGACAGAAAATAACGAAGTGATATATGATATAATGTCTAAAAGAACCAGTGGCTTATTTAAAGATTTATTTATTTGAGAGAGCGCACAAGCAGGAGGGGCAGAGGGAGAGGGAGAGAGAATCTCAAGCAGAATTCCACACGGAGCACGGTGCTGGTCACGGGACTCCATCTCACAACCCTGAGATCACGACCTGAGCCAGAACCAAGAGTCCGATGCTTAACCAGCTGCACCACCCAGTTGCCCCTAAAAGAACCTGTGTTTTGGAAAAAAATTATATCCCAGTGGGTAGAAACTACAGAGCACTTGAGACCACTGAGGGAGTGGAGGAATGGGGTAATCTTAGACAGGCTAGGTGGTCTCACCAGGGAGGCAGCACATGAGCAGAGACCCTGGTGAATTTGTGGAGGAGAACAGGTCACCCAGAAATCCCAGTGAAGGTAAACTGACCTCCAGACAAGAGAGTTGAGCCTCCCATATTACTGAGAGTTGAGCTAACTCTCTTGTCTGGAGGTCAGCAGCCCTGATCTTGGCTTTGGATTTTGCATGCCGGCCCCGGTGCTTTCTCACTCACACATCCTAAGCTTCAGTGTTAACTTCAAAGCTGCTGCAAGTTGCCCCTACAATAAGCTTGGGCATCCTATGGGTGTTAACAAGCTCAAAAGTCCAGTTATTAGGAAAGTTCTGGGCTATCATCATTCAATTAGGGAACATACAGGAAAAGACAGACCAAACACAGAACTCTGGAAATTGGACGCAAGATCATGAATGGCCTGTTACTACTTCTGTCTGCTCAATGAAAAAATGGGAAAGGATTTCTTGAACAGTGAAGTTTTTCTCAAAGCCATTCCAATCCCAACCAGTTCATGTCACCAGGAAGTTCAGAGTATGAGGAACTGTCTATCCAACAAGCTAACAGGAGCCCAGGTTCTCTCCTCTCCTGCACAAGACCCAGGGTGACATGGGACGTGAGCTCAAAAGGAATAGGGCCACATGTGGTCAGTCATAATACGGTCCATGCTGCCTTTCTCCGACCCATGGGGACATCACCAAAACATTGCTGACACCACAGCAACATTTATATGAATTTTTATTTTTGGTTTCTTTCTGTCTCCTCAAAAAGAAACAAAAAGAAACCCTATGTGATCTGTCCTTGACAAGCCAGTTTCTTAATGTATATATTTGTTGACAATAGAATTAGCTTTGCAGATCCCACGTAAATACTTCAGTATATATTGTAGTAAAGGAGAGTAATACACTTTTAGTTCCTCATTTTACTAAACAGAAAATAGATATTAATCTTCCTCTCTGGAGGAGAATCCAGCTACCAACTGCCACATTACTGATTTGTCATTGGTAGTATGACGTGTAGCACCTACTAGCATGTCCAGAAAGGATCATCATGAAGTTCGCTCTTTTGGATTTGAGGGGAGGAAGAAGGGAGGGAGGGAGGGAGGAAGAGAGGGAAAGAAAATTTTTTTAAAAAGGGAAATCACCGTGTATTAGTCAGGATTCCCTCTATTTCAAAGAACTGGTTTGTATGACCGTGGGGGCTGGCAAGTCTGAATTCTGTAGGGCGGGCCAGCAGTTTGGAAACTAGGCCAGAGCTAATGTTATAGTCTTTAAGGCAGCTTTTCTTCTTCCTAGGAAAAATCTCATTAAGGCCTTTCAACTGGATGAGGCTCACCCATATTACTGAGAATAATTTCCTTTAGCTAAAGTTAACTACTTATACTACTTGCACAGCAACACCTAGAGTGGTATTTGGTTAAATAACTTGGTACTTGCACACACACCACATGTGTAGCTTGTGAGAATTTCCCTAGTAGAGTGTTAGGAGTAGGAAATACATAAAGCCAACATTTTAAGGCCAGAAAGTCTGATTCCAGAGTTCTTACTCTTAACCAGTACTCAGTACTACTCTCAAGTTCAAGGTCCCACCCCTTATTGACCATAAGGAACTGGCTATTCTCTTTTTTTAAAACATTCAACAAATGGATTTTATGGATTGAGTGGCTTTAGAATTTGTGATTGAATTATCAAAGGAAGCCATGAGAAATATCCAAATTTTAATTAGAAACATTTTAATATGTGAAAAATCTGTGTGGCCCCATAAAAAATATGACAGAATACAGGAGTTTATTGAGTCCAAAAATCTTGAGATGGAAATATATTTACATCTTGTGAACACAACAGTACGAATTCAGTCAAGTGATTTACCCAGCTGGGTGGAGACATTAAATACTTAACTTGGACCTAAGGTTACAGCTCCATACCCACCTCCTTTGAGTTATGGAATTACGGAATCGTCACCATGGCAACTCTATATAGGGCTCAATGGATCCCACACAGGCTGCCCTAAAGAATCTAGTCAGTGCCCCGGGGGTAAATTTTCTATTTAAATGCAACCTCAAGCAAGCGAAGACAATCCCAGTTATGTATAATTATGTGGGATAATGCAATAGTTTCCTTAGTACCTTTGTAAAGATTTAGAATTGAGTAGAGAAATGTTTAGGAGAATCAAAACCATAGAACTCATTCTTTACTAGAAAGAATTTAAATTTATTTGAAATTTTACAAACCTGCAATATCTAAAGACATGTGCCTAATTAAGGAAACAGATCAGCCTTGTGACTTAGGTTGAAACACCTAATTGAGTAATTGATTTAGACTTGAGATAATAAACTGGACTCTTATAGTTGTCAAACAGTACTGAAACTTAAAAGAACTTAAGACTCACCAGATTTATTGATTTAGTCCCCATAGAGCAGGCATCCTGATGCAGGGCTTCATCCCAGAACCCTGGGATCAAGACCTGAGCCAAAGGCAGACATTTCACCAACTGAGCCACCCAGGTGCTCCAAAAAATTAATTTTTAAATCTGACATTGGAAGTACTTAAGAATATGTGGAATTTATAAATGCAGTCCAAAATACTTAAAGGTGGCACCAATTTTATACAGAATTGAGAGAATTCCTTCTTGAGAATCAATTAATTTGGGGGAGACCAGGAGATCTGTCCAGACCAAAAGTAGCCCCTTATTCTTTTAGTCGTCTTCATCAGCCAGCTGGTATCACTGTGTCTGCAGCTCCCTGATTGGGCCCCTCCAACATTTATCTGTGTTCTCCATTACCACTGTGTACTGCCCCATTCTCTTGGAATTGTCTTGCTCATATTCCTGAGACAGGGATTCTTGCCAGAATATCATCTCTGTCATGCCATACCACAGGTCACTGGCTACCTAAGATGGGTGGTCCCACCACCTCAGGGCTGAGTAGCAAGGGGACTTCCTTGAAAGCAAGGGCTGTGGACAACAGGGTCCATGAGCAGGTGGCATCCTGAAGCCGTCTTGCCTCAAAGAGTCGTGACGGGCACAGAGAAGTTTCCTCTGGGCTCCATCTGTACTAGTCAGACCACCTGTGGAACTTTATATTCCATGCTTGGTACCAAAATCAAGAGGAAGCTGACAGATGATGCTCTCTGAAGGTCTCCTCTTACCTCTCGAGACAGGAGCTCGAAGTCAACTCTAAGGGAGGATAAGCAATGGAAACAGAGGTGGGAGCCCTCACCTTAGCTCTGTCTCCTGGGTAGGTGGATGTGGACGAGGGAGCCATGCATTTAAAAGGAGGATACCAGGACCCCCAAGGACATTCATTCCCCAGGTATCTTTTTTTCTACACTCACTCTTTGATTGCCCACACCTGTCCATGGAGGCTGGCCGCATAAGCGTGAAGCCTTTACGAACTCGTGAAGCACCATTGGTGCGGGAGGTACTAGCAGTACACCCGGCCCCTGCCCCACCCCCACCCCCAGGCCTCACCTCTTGCCTCTCAGAGGATAAACCTCTCCTGCAGGTTCTGACTCCTTTGAGGTCTACACACCAATTTTTCCTGGTCGTCCTCTTCACTTTGTGTGCTTGTTGGCCAGCTTATTTTATTTTTGCTGTGACTTAGATTTCCATGGGAAGTGAATAGAGAAGAAAGAGCAGACAATTAGCAGGTCATGGTCCGAAAGGTTTCCAAGTTACCTCCTTCAAAGAAAGTAACCATTCCTGGGGCACATGATGAGCTATGGCACAGTACGACACAATAGATGAAAAAAGTCTTTTTTTATTTTTGTAAACCTTGAAACCCAATTCGAGTTTCTTTATGTTTGATCGTTGGCTGGTTTTCCTCCCCGATTGCTTGTGTTTCAAGTTGTCGTTGAAGGCAAATGGCCTAGACTGAGAGTCGTTTTGCTTAGAGGACATACTAAATCACGGGACAAGATCCAAATGTCAGATTTTGAAACTAGAGTGTTACTTTTTGATATTGACAGAATTGACTAAGCATACAAATTCTAAATTGCAAGTATAAATCACGTAATTGTAGCAATAATACATAGAGCTTCTTTTCTGTCAGGTTGGTCCAGATCGATAACCACAAACCATTTATCCAAGATAATGTTCTTACCTGAGTCCTGATAGCCTCATTCAGAGTGCCTGTGAGCAAGCCATCCACCCCAGGATGATGACCATCTTCTCTATATTGATCCTTTATCATTTTATTTTGAACAGTCAAGAGCTCAGGCCCACTACCTTTTAAGTGTGACCTTGGGAAGAAAACACTGGGCTTCCCACACTGCACGGGACCCCAAATCAGCCTCTGATTTGAGCATTTTTATTTTAAAATAGTATGCCCGCTCGCTCAGGAGGGTTAACTTGAGCCCCAGCTTATAAGATTCCCCCAGCAACTAGGTGACATGGTATAGGAACAGCTAATGGGCCCAGGACTCTTAGCTTCCCAGTAGTATAGAGAATAGCTCTGCGGCCAGAGATGTCTAGCACAACCTCCCTCAATTAGGAGAAGCTGCCCCAAAAAGTCTTGCACAGAAATATGTAATATAAATGCAAAGACTTGGATGGAAAATATATACATGAACCTCAGATGCTACTTCCATAACCTTTTACTTCTAACAAATTTGAAACATAAATGATAAGTGGCCCCTGCAAAGTCAGCCTTTGATAAGCCTGAGAGGTAGAAACAGGAGTGGCTTATTGCCTTTGTCCCTGTATTATCTGTATATTGGAAACATTTCATACACTGTATACATATTTTATACCTAAAGATGTGAAAGGGAAAAAAAGAAGGGGTGACTGAGGGGTATGGAAGATTTTCCCCAACACTGTTCTACTTTCCTAAACATAAGCTGATGCACAGAAGGGAAGTTACTCATGTTGAAAACGAAATGTAAATTCTGTGGAGTTCACGTTTGAAAGGTTTGGAGGATTACACCGTTGGGAGGTTAGAAGTGAATTTTAGGTTTTAGCCACAGGAAATTCTCGATGAAGCACGTCCTAGAGAACTAAAGAATTTAGCCACCCAGGGAAAAACTGGTCAATGAACAGCAGTCCCTTCTGTGAGTGAAAAGGCAGTGCGAGGTTACCTTCTCGGGGACGCTCGGCTGTCCTGGGAGCAAGTAGGGTGTTGCTATAGAAACAGCTCAGTGTGGGGTGAGAAGGAAAATGGGATTAAAAAAGGATCTTTTCCTTCTGTTGGGTTCTTTCCTTAAAAATCATTAAGAAGTCACCTGCCCCACGCTGCAATCATAGAGATTCTATTTAGCCTTAGGAGAAAAAGCTCACCTCCACACCCGGGAGGGAGAGCCGTGGCTGCTGCCATGGCCAGGACTTGCAGAGCCGTTTCTAAGTACATTCAGAAATATTTGGTAGGTTTTTGCTACTGTCGTTTGGCATGTATATGGCAGGAAAAGGCATCGATCATGGAATTAAATGAGAATTGAAAGAAATGCAAAGAGCTGTCTGTTCGGCAGTTGGAACCCCCCCCCTCCACGTAGCACCCCCACTCTTGGCTCTTCATCCACGGGAGGGGTTCTCAGCGATATAAATGATTTCATCTGCGCAGAGCTCTAATTTGTTAGAAAGAGGAGGCCTCATAAATCACAGAGAGAAAAGAGGCTCCATTTAAAGTACAGTTCAGGTTCACAAGGGTAAAAATAGGTTGCTCTAGACCCAGGTGTGAATTCCTTCCATGACACTCTGATCCCAGAAACATCCTATCCCTCGTATGCTTCTAAGCAAAGTCAAAGCTGGCTCAGCCACTGGATTCCAGGGCACCAGAATCTGGGTTCTTCCTAGGCTTCACCCTCCTGTGGCTCCAAGCCAGACCCCTCTGGGCAACTGTGACTGGGTTGGTGCCTCCCAAGTGACACCTGGCTTCCAAAACTCCCCCAAAGACCCACAACCAGGGCGCGCCATGCTGAGCCCCATCATAGCTTCTGCGGCCTCCATGTCCTGGATGATGGCAGAGGCTGGAAGCTTCCATTCCCAAAGCCTCCCTTTGTTTGAGCAGGTGTCCTCCTGCCTGCTTCCTGCTTCCTGTCTGGCTCCCACTGAGAAGGGCTCCTTCCCATGCCCCATCTCCAACACCAGCCTCGGATCTCTCCCTAAGGAAAAGGAACCCACTCCCAGAATTGAGGCTGCTCTGAAGAGGGATTGGGAGGGCCCATGGAAAGAGGTTAGGCTTCTCGGCCAGCTTCTCACTGAGTGATGGGTGCCACAGCCGCACCCAAAGGGAGACTGTTTATAGGCCTGGAACTGTGCTTCGGCCAGTTGGCCTCCAGGATGCTGCACTCATCAGATGTGCCCAGAGAATAGCTGGGCTGGGCAGCCCCAGCGGTTCTGCCCCGTCGCTCTGCTCTCAGCCCCTGGGGATGCAGCCAATAAACTTCCACATGCTTTTGAGTCTAGGAAGCGGGCACAGGGGCCTTTAAACTTAGGGGATGGGCAGTGTGCCTTTATTCCCACTCAGACATGTCCATCTGCAGGAGAAAGGGGAAGGTGGCCCTGAGATCTCAGTTGTCCAAGGTCACAAAGCCTGTACCTAACGTGCTTGAGCTCACAGGGGTGCCTCACCCCAGTCCCAGGTGCCCTCCGTGCCCCGCATCCATTCTGAGCACCGAAAGGTTGTCACAGGGGGTGTTTCATGGGTCCTCTTGGCCCCGGGTTAGGCAGCCTCCAAATGGTTATCATAAGGTTTGGGTTCCGCCTCCCTCTCCCTTATCTGGTCAGGATGGGACAGGTGCAGGGGACATGTGTGGCCTGTCCAGGCTTTCTGTGAGGCCGAGCCCATAGGATTTCAGGGGTCCTGGGTGAAGGATGAATGAAATGCCAGCCCAGCATGGGTGCTCCTGCAATCCAGAGTAAAATACAGGCAGAGGTGACCTGGAAATAAAAGCCAGACAGTGGGCCAGAGACCCGGACTAGCAAAGACCATGCTAAGAATAAATGAAAATGCAGGCTGGAGAGTTCGGGGCTTTGTGGGGTTTTTAATAAATATTACTTACCTTAGCAAAACAGGAATAAATCCATTAAACTGATAACTTACACATACCTCTGGCCAAAACCCCAGGAAGGCTTTTTCCAAAGTAATTGAAATGCAAAATAAATTACATGTAAAGATTCTGCCCATACAGCACGTCAGGAGTGTCATTTCATCCATCACTGGAACAAATGTCTCCACCACCACACAGTAGCTCTTGTCTAAAGCTCGCTTTTGCTCAGAAGCCCTTGCTACCCGCGGACAGGCTGAGCGCAGTGAATTAGCCTCTCAGGAGGAATTCAGCTTTTCAGAGCACAACCTCACCACATCAATTAATATTTGTGGATTGAATGCCTGCTGTATGTGTCCACTAAACGGGTGCTGCAGGGACGTCTCAGAGCACGGGCAAGCAATGCCTGAGCCACTGGCTCACGGTCTAAATGGAAAAACAATGCATGGAAACAGAAACGTTGTCAACAAGTCCACCCGATCTAATGAACTTGAGGGTTGGCACACAGATGCATTCCTGGAGGAAGGTGCTTTGGTTGTTTGGCTAAACACCTCGTAGATAATGTTCTTGTTAATCAGAAAGTGTATCTTTGTGGTTGAGAATCTTAATCATCTCTTCAGTGGCGGAGACAAATTGGCAGGTGCTGGGAGCCTCTTCCTGGCACGAGAGTTTCGTGAGGAAGCTCGGCGAGGA
The DNA here is from genome assembly GCA_002007465.1 of Ailurus styani. Lineage (NCBI taxonomy): Eukaryota > Metazoa > Chordata > Mammalia > Carnivora > Ailuridae > Ailurus > Ailurus styani. Next base: position 3,087,123 of record LNAC01000025.1, read on the forward strand.
GCGGCGTCGGGGACCCGGGTTACCCGGTTCCCAGCACGTGGGAGCCAGAACGTCCCCCGACCCACAGCCAGCCACTCGCAGGCTCATCTAAAGCCGGTGAACAGTACCTTGTGGTCCATTAGTGAACATTGAACTGCATTCCGTATAAATCAAATATTAACATACTACTCACACTAGTATTTTTACCTCTGTCCTGTAAAGTCGCGGAATCCTTAGTGACTGCAGTTCGGCAGTGCGCTCATTGCTGAAGCCGAAGACCACTAGGAGAGGCCTCTGTACCAGCAAAATGCTCGGATTCCTCCCCTCTTTCCATTTATCCTTGACTCCGCCTCCCGGAATACCAGCGTGAGCTGGGGGCGCATTTATTTCTACCAAAGATAGTACTGGCCGGACGTTGCTGTGCCGACTATGCAGGACTTTGGGTGGGCAGGAGGAGGGGAGCGGGTATGACCATTTTAAAAACTGGTTGTTCATGTAAATAACTGTTAACCCACCGCTCTCTGGTCCGAGTGTTCATGGTTAATAACTGTACAGTGTGATTTGCAAACCTGCTGTCAGCTTCGTCATTAGGATGTTATGAATCTAGTAAGATAATGAGCTTTACCTTCAAGGGGGCATTTAATAATGACCGACCTGAGGGTCACTGGCCCTGTTCCATATCCCGGTGCCACTAACTGCTGCTTTCATTTAGCCAGTGCCCTTGCATGCGGGGGCACATGAGCGCAGGAAGGACCGCAGGTGTCAGAGGACCTCAGCTCCCTGATCCAAACCCCCGTCTTCTCAACCTTGAGCAGGTCAGTTAAACACTCCGAGCCCCGATTTCCCCATCTCTAAAATAGACACATTAGTAACCCATTAGCAGGGTGGCCCCTGGTATCAACTGAGAGGGCGCTCCTGTTAAAGTGACAGCAGAGAGGTAGACATGCACGTATTGTTATCTCCAGAATTAACGGGGCGATCCGCCTTCTCAGCTGTTCCCTTTAAGCCCTGATCTCTGCCGTCCACATTTCAGCACCTTGTCCTACGAGCATAAATGGTGTTTGTACGGAAGTGAAACCCCTGAAGGAGCCGCTCAGTCCCGGCCCACATCCAGCTGGGAATGCGGCTGGCCCCATCCAAGCCAGCAAAAGCCGCCCCTGCTCCCGGAGACCACTGCCCCGCGAACAGACAGTGACCCCCACAGCTCAATCCACAATGGTGGGGGGGAGCCATTCTCCCACCCCCAACCCCCCCCCCACCAGCAAGCAGCGGGGGGCCTGGCGTTCTCTTCAGGGCCTTATTGTACTCACTTGCCAGGGCCGAAGTGGGTGTATGGGTTTGCAAAAAAGATGAAGCCCAGGACTTTTTAAATCCTCCCGAGGAATGGTTTTGAATAAAGACTATTTGTTATTATCACTAATAGCCCCTTCAATGAATCTGTACTGAATTTTGAAGTGGAGAAATAATTCCCCTTCAATTTCAGGGAAATTGAAGTTTATCTAAAGATGATTAAAAATCCTTCTGACAGACTTTGAGAAGGCCTTTCTTCTGACTGCTGTAATTTCAAATAATTCAGGGCTAGTTTGGCACATGTATGTGTATTAAAGTTGCGATGGAAATAAAACCGATCCGAGCACCCGCCTGATCTCACGGAATTATGTCCAAGGTCTCGGTCAATGCCACGGTTGAAGATCCGAAACTCATCAGCGTGGCTTCCCATCTGAGACCCTCCCGGGACTGCCTGCTGTCTCACCCACTTCCCTGAGGGGTCCTTCCTCCCTGGGAGCTGTCCTCGGAGAGCTGGGACAGCAGGCCGGGAGGTGAGATGGGGAGACCCAGGGCTGGCGGACCCTCGGGCGCTCCGCTGCTGCCTTCTCAGCACTTCCTGGGCCCCGGAGCCCCTGCAGGTCAAGCTTCAGCCCGGGCACTCTCTGGGGGAGCTGAGCGGCGCCCCCAGCCCCTTGTCTGTGGGGCTCCATCCAGCACCTTCCGGGGTGGTCCAGGCATCAGCATGCTGTTCCACCGGCTTCACGCCCTTCCTGACTTTGCTGGACTAACCTTCACCCCAGAATCCCCGATGCTGTTTAGCTGGTTTCAATTCAAAATCCCTCTGAGATGCTTTTAGTTCAGAACACTTTTGTTAGGAAAATCCTCTACATCTTTACCAATGCGATTTTTCAAAAGTGATCCCATCTTTCTTTTTGTCTTTCATCTGACATTTCCGTCTTAAATTTTCTAGAGACGCCATCCGTTCAGCCTCTTATCACGTTAGCCTCTGATTTGTATTCTGTGAGGTGACGGTCTTTAATATTCCAGAAGACAAATAAAGAACCCACGGAAAACCCAGAGCCATTCTACTTTCTAACCTCAGTGCAGAATGGTGTTAGGGAGCCATCAAGAGCTTCGGGCCGCACTGGAAATTTCTCTTGGGTTTTGAAAGGGCAATTTAGATCCAAGCAATCTCAGAATGTGTTTCTGACAGATACGTTATGAATTTTTAGTGCCTCACCTCTTGTCTGCCTCCCGGTCTGTGAGGTGGAACCAGGAACTTTCTTACTCACTTCCAGCGACGGCCAGAGCCTTGGAAAGGACTCTGGGTCTGAGGCTGCCTCTTCCCCGAACACCTCCATCTGTCTGGAGGTTTAGCCTCCACAGCGGCGGCCCTGGTGGGATGCCAGGCTTCTCCACCTCAGTCCCAGGCACGGCCAACATTTTGGCCCAGACGGTTCTTCATGGTGGCGGCTGGAGAATGATTCCCAGCAACCCTGGCCTCCACCCACTGGAAACCAATAGCAACTCCTCGCTGAGAACCAAAAACATCTCCAAACACTGTCACGTGTCCCCTGGTGGGCAAAATCCCCCTGGATTGGGAGCGCGTGGTGCCATGGAAAATCCAGGGACAGAGTCCTGATGCTCAAATCCCGGCTTGAGTACCTTTGGTTGGGCAACCTGGACCCCATCCATGAGAGCTCAGGACCCCACCTCAGGAAGGGACTGTGAGAATCCAAGCAGACAGTGTGGGAGGTTTCCATAGATGTCCGGTGAGGCCAAATCTCCCGTCTTCTGTTTTTCAGTTAATGATTAGGATTATGTTACGATGTGTGGTAAATAATGAAAATCCAGCTTCTTTATTTCACCAGAGGTATACTTCCAGCCCTTCTGCACAAACTGGTTTAGTTCAGGGTAGATTTAATGCTCTTAGAGATCTTGCTTTATCATCGGAAAGGGAAGATGTTTAACTTCAGGTGGTATCTTTTATGTCCCCCATGATAGCTGCTCCCACGCAGTTAATGGCACCCAGATAATTATAGACGGAGTTGCCTTCGGGTTGTAAACATAGCCCTGGGTTATTGCACACTTTCATTTATCCACCCTATTTGCATTCGTACTTATTTGCATTTCTACGTCTCCCACAGCTGACACTTGTTTTTTAATTTTGTGATTCCAAAGCCCTTTTCTGATTGCTCTATGCCTACTAGAAGGGCTCCCCATCAGGCGGGGCTCTGGCAGCCTCCTCCCGGCTCTGCCCTCTTTATTCCTTCCCCGGTTTTGGAGGGAAGCCAGTTGTTGGGGGACGCGCATCTGTTACAGAGACCGGGCGTAATGAGTCATTGTTCTTCCGAGAAGCTCGTTGGCGGCAGCTCCCTCTCAGCTGCGACATTATGCGGGACCTTGTCTCCTTTCTTTTCCAGATTACACCTGGGGACCCTCTACATTTTGTTATAATGACAAGAGTCACCTTTCTTTCTCTTTCACAAAGTGAATTTGACCTTCCTTCTGTCTCTGAAAGAAGCACAACTTAAAAAAAAAAAGTCTGTAGCAATCAACCACTGCAGCCTGATCTGAAATCACTGAAACAACAAAAAATTCCATAAAGAATTTCGCCATCGTGCTGAGACCATGCCGACCCCGGCCTTTCATGTGCTTCTGTTTCTTAAACAAGACGGCCACATGTGTCCTCTCTCTGTAAAGTGTCTGTCAGTGAGTTTAATGAAATGTATGTTGTTCATTTTCCGAGGCTAACACGCAGACAGCATTACTCCAAAGAGCCATATGCGTGATGATCAATCCAATAGCTAATATCTCTACAACACTTTCCAATGTACTAATCCTGTGAAAAAGAAAAACCCATAGTTTATTTTTCTATTTTCTTTTCCCTCCGGTTCCACACTAGCCCTCATTGAGAAGTTTCCTATTTCCCTTACGGGCTCTATTCTCCCTTCCTGTGGGAATGATAGCAAGCAATGCTGTGTATACCAAGCAGGCCTACCCCTTATATGCTGTATATAAAGCTTAATGTGATTTTCCACGTAGACAAGTTTGTAAGAAAACAGACACATTGCCTATTCCGTATGACAACAGACTTTGAGGACAGACCAACCCCCTGTGTGGACTTTTCAGACGATGTATTATGTTTACATGGCTATACCCTAATTCAAGGAATGTCACATCTCTACCCTAGATATACTTGCCCTGACTCCATGCATCTTCAGACAAGTTCTGTATTTGTAAGTATGTGGACAGACTTAGACGCACCTAATGACTGTATCCATTACAGGGGGAATAAGCAAACGGTTGTCGATCAAATAGTCAAAGCAACGTACAAGTGGTGGTTGCGCTAGTGTTCCTGTTTGGGGAAAAAGCGTCATGTACTCAATAATCGTGTGACAACTACTTCTGAAATATGCTGTCTGATAAGCGTATTGTATAGGCTAGCTCACTTGAGGTAACAGTAGTAGATATAACATTAAAGTTTTGAGACAGGCTTTATTTTCATCTTATTAACACATGGATACATGATGTCAGAATTACGATGCTTCTTTTTCACATATGGTCCATCCCAACTCAGCTGAGCTTACATTCTTCAATCTTATCCATGTAAGAGTCAAAGGCAGCCTCTCTCCAGGAGACCGCACTGCAGCGTGGGATTAAACTCCCCCTGGAGAGTCCACTCAGCCACCGCAATTGTGTAAGCCACTATCAGTAACATGAGCACCACTCCCACATTTGATTAGCACTGCCAGCAAGTTCACAGACCTCTCGCTGGTGCCCAGTGAGGCCAAGGGCTGCTGAGGCTGCCTACTGTGCCAAGCAGACCCTAGGAGACAGGAGACAGACCCCTTCTCTATCATAGGGGAAATAAATACATATTTTTAAATATTAATTTTTGCAAAACTTTTTGCAGTAAGTCGGACCTCAATGCTTTTGATGAGACAAAATTAACAAAATTATCTCACTTACCTTCACGCTAACCCTTGGTGCTCGGGACTATTGTATATCAGACAGGATGGGTAAAAAGTGTGGATTGATTAAAATCAGGTACAACTATTCTGGGCATTTTTTAGGGCAGTGAGAATGAAACCACCTATAATGTATATCAAAAAAGTTGCTTGTAAAATATTCTCCTGCAACATCCTTTGTAGTGAAATCATCTCTTTTTTTCTGGAAAACCTTTATACTCAACCTGGTTTACCTTTGTTATATCAAGCTGCACAAAAGCACAGATAGTATTTCTTCCCGCACTGTCTCCTCCAGCCCTGTCAGGTCACATTAACCTAGTTACCAGTGGAACAAAAATGCAATTGGCCAAAGGTTATATTTCTTTGTCATGAGCACAAGAGAGCAGGGGAACATGCCAGACAAGGGCTTTCAGCAAATTAGAGCCAGAATTTGATTCTTCCCAATATTCTTCAGCCTGCCCTCCCCCTCTCTCCCAGAAATGTGCTCACCATGTTACCCTTGGTGGGGTGTTTGCCAGATTCATATTCTGTTTTGTTTTGTTTTGTTATTTTTAAAGATGCATCTGTAACAGAAAATGCTACTGAATTTACTCCAGCATGCCAAACAATTTAAAGAGGAGCTTAGAGAGTTCTTGTATAATTATGCATTCGAGTTTTCAAAAAGCTTTCTTTTCCTAGTTCAGCCCCTACCACTCAAGAGATAGGCTAAAGGTGTTTTGTACATCCTCTTTTTACAGATGAGAACATTAAGGTTCAGGGATATGGGATGACTTGTTCTGCAACTGCATATAGTAAAATAGAGGCGCCAGTGTGTGTTGATTCTAGAACAGTCTGTGTTACCGTTGAGTATCAGAGGATGCTGTCTGGAGGGACTGAGGCCCAGTTCCTGCAGGTCAGGTTGTTCTGACATCAAGGAGAGTCCGGGTGAGAAGCAGAAAGGCAGGGGATCCTGTAACCAGTATAACAAGAGGCAGGCAGGGGTGAGCCCCCCAACCCTGCACAGCAGGTGTCAGCCTGGGATAATAGCAGAGGGGGAGGCGCACACAGGGAAATTCAGGTGCACTTCTAAGTCATCTTTTCCCTGATGATTTATAGCAATGCTGAGCTGGAATAGCAGACCAGCACAACCTCTTGAGCAAAATAGCAAATGAAGAGAATGCTCGCTAATGGAATGGTACAAAGCAGTGGTCCTCAAGTTACTTTCCGTGTATAACCCCATACAAAATTTTGACAGCTGTATACCTCCTCACAAGCATTGAAGTTAATCTATAAATGTTTTTTCTTAGGTGTTTTCAAAAAAAAAGTGAAATTTGTGAAATATAAATACTGACCTTTTTTTTCAAGAAGTAAAATAGGGCTCCTTTAAATAACTGAAGTAGAATCCACATGCTCTAGGGACTCAATGCCCACATCTCCCATTTTATAAATATGTGCACAAGCTCTTCTTTTCCAGTAGGGAATGCGTGTCATGCCTTTCATTCCTGCCATTCCCTTTCTACTTTCCTCGTCCCCAAAGTGGCATGTTTTCACGTCTGAAAATATTTTATGGATCACTGGTCTGTATCTCTGTTACCAGAATATGGGCAACATTTTTAAATTTTTTAAATTCCTTTTTTTTAATTTATTTTTTATTTTTTTAATTTATCAGAGAGAGCACAAGCAGGGGGAGCAGCAGGCAGGAGGAGAAGCAGACCACCCGCTGAGCAGGGAGCCCAGTGCGGGACTCGCTCTCAGAACCCTGGGATCATGATCTGAGCCGAAGGCAGATGTTTAACCAACCAAGCCACCCAGATGTCCCTAAATTTTTAAAATTTCTTAAAAGACATGAGGTTCTAAGTGTTCTTCTCTTTCCTAGTGGAGTCATCATTAAAATGACTAGTACTACACAATTCATCAGAACAACACAAATACATTCCAGATTTTGATGGACACTCATTAGACAAAAAGTAAAATGGTAATGGGAATGTACATCTGAGTGATGTGAAATATGTAGAATAAGTTACCAGCAGCTGGGATGAGGGAGCTTCAGTACAAATTCTTTTTCTATATTTAATTTTTATCAATGTGCACCAAAGAACTATATTCCTATGAGTAGATTATAATAGAAGAAGTCGTTTTCTAGCAGTATCATTCCATTTTTTAAAAAAAAACTCATTTGCAGGCATATGCCAAGAAATCACATAGTGGTCTATCATCAAAAACTACTTTTAATTTTCAAACTTTTGGAAGCAAGCAATTAGAAACAAAGGCATTCATTATCCAGCCAGCATAGCAATTCACTTTTTCATTTTCTGGGAAGTATTTCAAAAAGGCTTTATGAAGCTCCTAACAAGTAACTATTAATTATACCTTTATTTTATAAATTTAGAAATCCTTTGTTTACTTTAATATATTCAAAGAGGATTGAGAAAAGCTAAATATTGTTATTTTTAATATACCTTTGCCAGTGCAATCTTTTGATGGAAGTATTTGGCAAACTCAGTCCCTGTCTTCAAACCAGTCAACAAAATCAGAAATCAGACCAAGTGGATTTATTTTTTGATGTAAATAAACAGACTGATATGAATTTCACAGAACACCGTGAATGTCACTAAGAAACAGATATCCATATGAAACTCAGGATTAGAATGACAGAGTATGTTGATTTGACCATTTCATAATGCTTAAAAAATAAGAGTAAACTATCTTTTCTTTACTTAATTTGTAATAAAGGAATATTGTAAGTAGCTAAAATTATGTTATTTATGAAACAGGGGTGGCCTGGAGTCCTCTGATATTGCCTACGTGTGCATGTATTAAATGTATTCTGGTGTTAAGCATCTGTGAATAATTAAGAGTCACATGTAATAATTCAGAAAGAATGGACTCCATTAATAATCAAACTTATTCTACATATTTAAAGAAAGCGAAAGGCCCAACGGTATGTGTGTATATGGGTATACATATATAAAAATATGTATATTTCTGATTCAGCAGCCAGCGTATAATTTTTAGTTTTTTGTGAATAGGAGGTGGAAATAGTAAACACCATAGTATGAAATACAATGAGTATTGACTGTACTTGGGATAAATATTTCATGGTGTGATTTAAAATAATACAAGTTTTAACTACCTTATTAGATAAAGCATGTTAAATCCACAAGGAACCATGTGAAATTTTTATCTGCAGATTTCATCCCGTACAAAATGTAAAAAATTTGATGGCCCCTGAAAATATTTAAGTTACATTTAAAGGAATGAGCTGTTTCAGCTGTTCAAACTTTCTGTCTTTCCAGCTAATGTTACGCCCTAGGAATGAGTATTGGGACTGGCCAGTCATAATTGCTTATGTTTGATACAAGAGGGGATGTCACTTCAGCTTCCATACTTGAGACCGTTTTCTCTCTGCACATAGGTCCTTCCCTGGGAGCAGCACATTTGCTGACAATAGGAGAAAGAAAAGGTTCAACCATTAAACAAAAATTGAGCAGAACCTGCTATCATTCCCATTGCCCACATTCTACAAGATATCTGATTGTAGAATATCCTAATGAGGGACAAAATTCCCCATCTATGTCACCTGCTTCACACTGAAGTGCAATTTCTAGAAGACCTCAAATCCTTAGGTGGGTCTTTCCTGCCTGATTATTTCCTCAAGGAAGCTTTGCCCAAAATAGATTTTAGAATCATCCTTGCTTGGTACCTAGGAGATTTTTTCACCCGACTAGGGAGACTGTGGAGGTTGAAGGGTGCCTTGCTTGTATAAAGCAGAAGAAGGGCTATTTCTGAAAGAGCAATGTGGGAAGTGCTCCTCGTGAGGCCAGGATCCAGTACACACAGAAGGGGAGGCTCTGAAATTCGTTGCACTTGGGAATGCCTTGAAAGTCTTCTCGCCGTGCCCCAGATCCAAGGTCACTTGTGTAAGGGCCCTTGGCGCTGATGCTTTTGACCCAGTGAGGGTCACAGGTATCTGTGGGAGACCAGAGAGATGGGCAACTCAGGTGCCTGTCCAAGTCCACCCCATCCTCAGGCCATCACAGCCTAGTAATCAATAGCGTCATTGTCATGGTTTCACCCAGCTGCATCTCATTGATTCGGAGTCACAGCTGGAGAGGACCGTAGACATCTTCTGGTAAAGATCTCTGATTGAAGAGATGAGGGATCAGAGGCCTGGGGGCTCCATAACATGCCAGCCAGAGTGAGAACCCCATCTGGGGCACCCTCCTCAGCGTGCTATCTGGATTCTGGGTTGCTGATGGATGACACTAAGGATGAGAGTCATCTGGCAAAGAAGCCCCCTGCTCCCAGCATTTGGGCTCTAATTTCCAATTAGCTGCTAACTGATGGGGCCCACAGGAAAATCCCAGAGGGACCTCGGACTTTAGCTACTTCGTCTAAATTACTAACCCAGTCTCTGAAGCATTTCTCAGGAGCATTCTGAGGGAAAAGAAGATATAAATAGATTTTTTTGTCCTCCCTTTTTTATTATGTACTATGCCATATGTGTTTGAGGAATGCTTTACTATAATTGTTTTCAGGATTTCCCGAAACTTTTTTTTTTTTGCAATGGGTCCCTTACATATTTCAGATATCAAAGCTAAGGCCAGCACCATGTGGAGCAGGATGGTCAATTAACCACACTCTCTGATGAGCCCTGATTTATCTGATGGTCATTTGTAGGAAAGGGGTTGCGGGAATACAGACTCTGAACAGGAACAGAGCCAAAATTGTTCACGACAGATTCTTGAGTTGCTGGGAGAAGGCCCCAGCTCCTCCGTGGGCAGCAAAAGGCTACTCTTTTTCTCCCACCATCCGTCCCTCCCAGCAGGCTTGAGCAATCCTCTCTGAAAAGACAAGGAGAGTTCTTACTGGTCTTCTGGTCTACCCTCCTGCTGCACAGGAAGCTAGAATGCAAAGGTAGAAGGGAATAAGTGCAAGGGGAGAGAAATCTCCAAGGGCCTCTCACATTTCTGCATGCCTTGCAAGAAGGGGCAGTGGCGACTCTTGTTGCAGACTATCTTTCCAAGGATATTGGTACAGGGAACAGCCTTGGAAGTTATACTGTCCCCCTCCAGAGCAAACGGTAAGTTTGCTTATAATAAAGATAACATCTCCCTCTGGAGACAAGAGCAGGCCTGCTTGCTGCCTGTTGTAAAAGACTTGGGATTCTCTAAGCTCGGGGTTGTCCCCCTGTAACAACCCACTGCCCCTGCAGGTGCCACCTGGCCCACCTCAGAGCACCTGGGGAGAACTGGGACTTGGGGGATCAGCACAAGAAAAAACGAGACCACTGTGAATAGTACGTGGTCCTTCATCTCTGACCCAGGAGTCTCTTATCTTCTACCGTGATCCGTGAAACTGGAGTAGGCTAACTTGTTAGTTTCCAAGGAGGGCCAAACTTCAAACCCTTCACAGTTCTTGACAGGAATTAAAATGCAGTTTTCTGCTGATAGCTACCTGGAGCCATGAACATTTCCAGTTACTCAAATACCCAGGCTCACTAGGGGACAGTGATTCTGCATTTCTGAAGAAGAGGCCCACAGAATAAGTCCAGAATTCACCTTCCTCCCACATACCTGCAGGCCTCTGTCTCCTCCTGGATCCCTTTCCCCATGAGTCAACTGTCGCCCAGACCTGAGATCTTTCAGGAACTGCCGGCTGTTCCCTGATCCTCACCCTCCGCATTCTCGGTCTCCCAGTTTCATCGCACAGATCATCTTCTTGGCTGCACCCTGTTTCCTCCAACCCTACTCTGCTCAGTGTGACCCATGTGAACCATCTCAGTAGCCTCCTGTCAGGAGATGTAGCCACAACCCTCCCACCATCCTCCCACAAGCCACCAGAGCCTACGGGCAGCTCTGTGCAGACACACAGCTCACCCTGAAGTCTTGCTCCAGGAATCAGCCCTGCCTCTCCATGTTGGAACACTCTGTCCCTCCCTCATCCCTGCATGTCCACACTGCATCCCGTTTCCCACCCCCACACAACAACACACTCCACACACCATTTTATTGCAGTGACCCATTAACTTGCCAGCACCTGGCAGTCAAGGTTCCTGAGGGCAGGAGCCTGGCCCACCTTGTCTCCACTGTATCCCAGGACCTCGCCCAGTGCCTGGCCCACATCTGCGCTCGATAAATATTGGGTGGGTGGATTTGTAAATGAGCAAATGAGCAAGACTACAAATGTTTTCTCTCATATCCTACGCAGTGTGATGTTGGTGATCAGAGCACTAAAGGGAAGGTACGTACCTCAAGGCATGTTTGAGGTCAGCAAACATAGGTGTCCTGCCTGAGAGAAGTATCACCTAAGGCACATTTTAAATGATCTCTCAATCCTGAGCAAAACTGCCCCCCCTTCTTGAGCCAGCTAGCCTGACAGGCCTGCCGTCCTTGCAGTCTTGGGGCAAACATGGAGGCCTGGCTATGAGGAAGAAGGCGAGGGAAAGCCAGGCACCCCTAACCATGGGTCAGCTCATGCTCGGGGCCTGGTTAGCGACACTGGCAGAAGGGCTTACGCAGTCATCTGCCTGAAAAAAAAAAAAAAACATGGGTTTACATATGTGCGTGTACACATGTGTGAACACACACGAAAAGATGGAGAGTTTTCAAAGGTAGAAGTACTCGGATAGGAAAATAAAAGAGCCAAAAGTGCGAATGTGCATTTTATTGGGAGCCTTAATATGTGTGAACTGCAGACTCTGGAGCAAGGCAGGCACCGTTGATAAAGAATTACCCTTCGGGCGTGTGGGAAAACACAGAACACAGCAGACCCTCCAAATGACCCAACACAGCCACGGACGGCGCAGCTCACTTAGACACAGAAGAAGGCTCAGTGACCTCTCTGGCTGCCGCCCGGAAAGGGGTCACTTGCAATCGCCATCTGTCTTCCTTTGATGCTGGTGTGGCCGATGAAGGCCGCGGAACCCATGATTCACAGGGCTCCATCCCTTCCCCCAACCCCGGGGGCCTGCACAGCCCTCCGCCCCTCCCTGCCCATCTCAGCAGGAGGGTGACTCCGCTGCATCCTCTCAACAGGAGATGCCATTATGGCAACATTCTCCCGTAGGGGAAATGCTGGAGTCCTTTGATAAAGGGTTGGATTCTTTTAAAAAGGCAATTATTAGTGCATTTCATTCAGAATGTTAGGAAAGAAAGAACTTTGCCTATATTGCGCAAGGCTGAGATTTATGATTTGAGGACATGCCCCTCGTAGTACAAATGCCAGAGTGTGATGATCACAGAGCCTTTCCTCCAGGGGAACCTGTGCTCCGTGGAGGCCCCTCACGCTGCCAGCAAATCCCCTTCTGCAATGATGGGCATGTCACCCTCTGCTAGGACCTCCCGAGCTCCTTCCCAATCCAAGAACTTCTTTCTCTCCAGGGGTGGAACCTTCTGCTTGTGGGTGGATCGATGAGATTTATCTTGGTCCGAAAGAGTGCCTAGACATACGTGGTTTGCTGGTGTACCAGAGGAGCCAACACAAACCCCTCACAGACGATGCAGATCTGCACACTGCAAATGAAATGTGGGATTCGTTGAAAGCCTTATAGTTTATTCTTCAGTGACATCTGTTAATGTAATTATGATGGAGGATTTTTATATAAATTTGAATACCTCCAGTCTCACCAAGTGCCTAAATGTAGAGAATAGTGGAAGCTAAGCAACTTTGTCCTTAAGATAGATAAATGATAGATGATTGAGGGATAGATACATAGAAAGACGATGGAAAGCTTATATCCCTATCTCAAAATATCTTGTAATTATGTTTCACGTGTCAGATTTCATGTAATAATTACTAATTATTAGCAACTCAGACAAGAGATAGACTTACGCTATTGCCTCATGAATTCTGTGGCTTTTTCAGCAATTCAGAGGAAATTAAAAAAAAAAAAAAAGGTTTGCTGAATCAGTCCTATCCAAATTCTCTCCCAACTGCATCTTCTGTCTGCTGGTGACCTTGAGTAGCTTATTCAACTTCTAAGGCCCCCCTACCTTGGTTACTTAGAGGCAATAGACATTTCATTTCCTCTCTTCATTTTTACTAATCCCCTTTGTCTTGTCTTCCTGTTTTGTTTTTAATGTTCCCCTCCTGTTTCACATGATTTTTAGACCCTGACAGCTTGTATTCAGACTCTTCATTAATTACCTGGATAGATATCACTTCTCCTCATTAACTCCCCCTTAGCATCCAACTTGGAAACACATTACTGTCATTCCTCTGCACTTCTGACACTGGGGACTTGTCTTCAGAAAGATGGTGGGACAGACCACTGTAGCTCACAGAAATCCCGTGCGCCCACCATGAAGGGTTTAAAAATTCCTCATCTCCCGAGGAGCAGAGGCACCATGTAAATATGAGGAGATTAATGCATCTAATGGGTCTAACTTATATTATATATCATCAGACTGTATTTTACAAAGCATGAAATCTTGATTGTTTAGACAAATTAGTCTCCTCACAATTCTTCATGATCACATCTGCCCCAAATGTGGTTGCAGTGCCGAAAGACAATGAGACACCTTGCCTTGGCTGGCAAGGGAGTAGTCGTGGCCACCAGTCCTTGGTCTGGTTTCTCAAAAATGAAAAGTGAGTCAGCTGAATCAGTCTGTGGACTCTGATCTCAAAAGATGAGGGCAGTCGAGAAACTTTGAGACTTGCCTTGGATACAGATTCAACATAGACCTAAGCCGTCTCTCCCTGCCGCTCACCCCAGAGCCTCTTGAGTAAGCCATTGCGTTCTTTTTATGAAGGATGATGACAGAGAAGAATAACAAGAATTATAAAATTTCATATAGGATTTGAATGTATGCAGTGATGACATTTCAGAGCCACATTTTGATGTGGGGTAAAGCAAAGGCATGGAATGAAGAACCCCGGAGTTATAAGAATACTGGACTCAAACCAGCTTATGTCTGAACCCCACCTCTGCCACTCACTAGCGGGGGAAACAGTTGTGTCGTTAACCTCTCTGGGATGCCATTTCCTCTTGTCTTAAATGTGGGGGGGGCGGGTGCGCACGCGTGCGTGCATGTCTCTACGTGTGTGTGTGTGTGTGTGTGTGCGAGTGTATGTATGCATGAGTGTGAGTGAGTGACACAGAGAGAGCAATCCCTACTTCAGCAGATAGATGTTCAGTAAATGTGGCTTCTCCACGAAGCTTCACAGAAATAGAGGAAACCCCTAGGCGTGACAGCGACATATATAACACATGCCTGGATTAAGCTGGGAATTGACCACTACTTTCTTAAATACTTGTAGACAAACAAATTTCCATAGTCACCCTCCACAACCCGGTCCCACTTTCCAGAGCATTTTTAACGAGGACGTTCTTCCCATGGCTTCGCAATCGTCTCTTCAAAATTTAGATGCAGAGCGGCTTCAGACCACCCACAGCCCCTCCGGCTACTCCGGAATGAGACGTATTCATTCCTCGGCACTGGAATTCCTGCGGGACTTTGACGATTCTCAGTAGGTCTGCCTAAATCCTCTCCAAGCCCTGCACTCCCCATTTTGGTACCAGACGTGGCCAGAGCGCTGTGATGAATCTACGGGGATCTTAGCAGAGTCCTGACAGGTCCTCCTTCACGCTTCCTCAATGAACATCTCTGGCTTGTGTGCTTCTGATCTGCAAACTTCAAAACCAAAAACAGAAATTTATTTATTTATTATTATGTTCAATTAGCCAACATATAGTAGTACATTATTAGAAAAACAAATTTAATAAATATTGTATCCATTGATTCATTCATTGATTCATTCACTTCTTCATGCAACTGCCTAGGTACCAGGTCCTTTCCTAGTCAATAGATACACAATAAAACCCAAAGTCCCCGCCTTCCTCCAGACCAGGGGTGGCGACAGATGACATGCTCTAAGGGATGAGATTGGTGGGGTGGTGGGGAGACAGGGAGGGTGCTTTCAGGAGGGAGCTCAGAGAAGTCCTCTCCGAAGAGGCAACTTTAACCTGAGGCCAGCAAACTTCGTGAATCCCAGCCCAGGACTGGCAAGGAATCTAACTCTGCAAATGTTTTGCTTGTCATTGGCCCCAAATCAAGGGATTTTAAGATGTGCTTTGTCATCCACATTCTGGAGCTTGACAAACGCAGACTATTCTGAACCCAAATAAGTGTTCTTCATGCATGGATAAGTGTACAAGGCTTCCCAAATAAGATTCAGACGGTAACAATGCATAACTGAATCACAGCACTCACCTCCCTGTTATTCCCGTGTAAGCTGAGAGTTACAAAAGATCCATCAGCCATTATCCACTTGCTGCCGACACCTTGTACACGGGCAAGCAAAGTAAAAGCATGTTGATAACCTTTCAGATTCCAGAAAAGAAAAATGGACTTGAATGCCCCACTGTTCATTTGAGGGGCAGATTTTTCTCAGATGAGGACGTCAGACCAAACCGATGCAAGGATGTCATAAATTAAGGAAGCAGATATCCCCAACCCATTGCACCTGTCAGGTCTGTTCTGAGAGCGCCACTGCTCTTGACGAATCAAGGCCCTCCGTTGTCACAGCATTTCTCACCTAATACAGTCCTGAGATGGGAGTGGATTTATTGGAAATATAAATGCTTTCTAAAAGCCACAAATAAAATGTCTGAATGCATGCCTGGCTTGTCTCATGTTGTGGTCCACATGCTGTGAGTGATGTGGCAGTTGACGTCTGCTGTACTAGAAGGGGCTGTCTCTGCATTGCGATCATTGGCATCATCCCTGCTGATTTACGGGCGTCTGGAATGCAAGACCAGCACTGACTTCTCATCTGGAAGTTGCCAGCCTAGAAGTAGCTTTAAAAATATACGTCATTTGGGGTACCTGGGAGGCTCAGTCAGTTAAGAGGCTGCCTTTGGCTCAGGTCACGATCCCAGGGTCCTTGTATCAAGCTCCACATCTCTTCTCAGCTGAGAGCCTGTTTCTCCCTCTTCCTCTGCCTGCCGCTCTGACTCCTTGTGCTCTCTCTCTGACAAATAAATACATAAAATCTTTTTTAAAAATATACGTCATTTGCCTCCTGGACATTTTCTCTCCCTCCCTCCCTCCCTCCCTCTCTTCCTTCCTTCCTTCCTTCCTTCCTTCCTTCCTTCCTTCTTCAATTTCTTCCTTTTCCATAGTTTTCTCAGTACAGAGCAAAGGGGAATAGTAAAGAAACAAGACAATGGAGAATAAACAGAAAAAAGTGGGTAGAGGAATATAGGCATTAGTCTAAGAAACAGAGGAGAGGGACAAAAGGTTAATTTCCTTGAGACTTTATTTTCATTTTTGTTTTCTTAGTTTTGTGTTCGTTTGGCTTGGGTTGTTGTTGTTTTGCCTTCAACTGCTGAACTAAGACGGAATCGTTGGTTAGTATCTCTGATGTGGAGCCCCACCAGTTCTCTCCGCTGGTCTCTTGGAATAAAACCTGAAAAATACTTACCTTTACTGTATATGTTTCTACAGTGATGATCTTTTAAAAGAAACCCTATATGGAAAGTCCAAAAGAATCAAAGTTGCTCCTCTTTATCAAAATTCTGTACTTCTCAAATTCACTAAATTCTAAAGTCTTTTTCCCACATCATAACCACTCTGCTGGCTGAGAATATAACAAGAATCATTTCAACACCACTGATACTAAATCTCTGCCTATACTGCGTTCAGAATAAACCAGATCATCTATAATTTCAGAATAAACCAGATGCACTTAAAATTTCACTTCTTTCTCTCTTCCTTATGTGGTTTGTTCTGTGTAAACCCTGCACATAAGGTCTTCCGCTAACTTGATGTACACTTTAATTTCTCTCCGAATATCTAATGTGGTCTCTTTAGAACAGTATGCAACAAACAGGGATGGAAACAGGACCACGAGGTAAATTTAACGTTCTGGTCTATCTCCGTCCTGTGGTCTCAGGGGCCTCCTGCCTCCCTCTGCAGGGAAAAGGAATGTCATCGGTAGAAGTTACAACATATTCTCTAAGCACCCCCATGCCGAGCCTTCTTAATTTTTAGTGATTAGTTGTCATCGCTGCGTGAGCTCAGGGCATCGCCTACAACCCAGGAAGTAGTTCAACTCCAGGCATAACTGCCAATACTCCGTTCCCTCCTGACCACTTCTCTGCAACTTTTGGAAGGAAATTCTGCACCTACTAGTTAATTGTTTTTGGGTTTTGTGGGGTTTTTTGTTTTTAAAGATTTTATTTATTTATTTATTTATTTATTTGACAGAGACACAGCGAGCGAGGGAACACAAGCCGGGGCAGAGGGAGAGGGAGAAGCAGGCTCCCCACTGAGCAGGGAGCATGATGCGGGGCTTGATCCCACGATCCTGGGATCATAACCTGAGCCAAAGGCAGATGCTTAACCAACGGAGCCACCCCAGGGGCCCTAGTTCCTTGTTTAGAGAGGACTGATTAGTGCTATTCAGAGTATCCTGAGTACCTCCATATATGCTGAAAATTTAGTATGTTTGAAATAATACTTAAGTGCCCAGCATCCGTGTTCATTCAGAATAGCAAGGAGTAATGCCTGGGCTCTTCCTGGTTGTGGCACAGGAGGCCCTGGCTTCCCCGAAGCTGCCAGGAGGGGAAAGGCTCATCCAGATGAACTCCAGGTTATTTTCTATGATCACCCAAAAGCACAAGGAAAAGGAGACCTCCCGTTCTCTCTGGTCCTTTGGTCCTTCCTGTCTTCAGTGGCTCGAGTGTAAAATTAAAGTTAGCAGGGAATACAAATTTCAGGAAAGCCAGAGTTTCCGTGAGTGGATTTACAGCTCTATAGTGTTGAAGAAAATCATGAATTCTATAGCACATTATTTAATGTGGCAAAAAAAAAAAAAAAAACATAAAACCCAGCATACCGCCATATCTGGGTTCACATTCTCTCTTCAGTTACGTTACCATGGCCGTGAACGTAATCTCTCTGTGCTTTAATTCCCTCATTTGTAAAATCAAGATATTAATGTCAAAAATAAACAAAACCACTCATCATATCAAAAGCCCCATCAGCTCCGCCTGGCGCCAACAATTGGCATTTGTAGTAATTTGTATACTGCGACTTTAAACATGTAAACAAAGCAGCCTTAGAACTTTCCGGAATCTAAACCTATCCACACATAGAGGTGTTTCTTTATCTACCTTAATAGAAATGTTGTGAAAGTTAAAAGAAATGTGGATAAAGTGGGTAGCACAGTGCGCGACAATGGTAGCTGTCCTCTTGGTTTAGTGCAGGGGTGAAGCTCTTTTCCCTTCCAGGCTCTTCTGTGGTCACATTCCTTGGTGGTGCGTAGAGTCTCCTCTCTGCTCCTTGACCTTAAACTAATATTGCTAAGCCACCCACACTTTCCGAGGGAAGGTCATTTTTTCTCTTCTACCTTAAACTTCAGATTCCTAAAATCCCCTTAGGTCTTTACAAACTCAAAGAGACATCAGCATCATTGTCCAGCACATCCTCTCCCCAGTCTTGTCCCTGCTGTCAGCAGTAACAAGGCGCTGGGCCACGACCCCTCCAAGGACGGTCTGACTCCCACAGGAGTCCCACCCACCATCACCCTCCTGCCGCACTCACCTTCTTCAGCAACTCAGAGCCCGAACTCGCTCCCTCTCCAGGGCCTTTGAATTCTGCTCAGAAGTTCTCCACCACCAAGCACCAGCCACCTCACTCCCCTGCTGCCGGACAAAAGCTACCCACTGGCTCCACATTCCCTCAGGAGCCACTTGGAAGGAGCCTTTCATCCTCTCTGATCAGGCTGAGGACTCCCTGGATCTGGGCTCAGCAGGAGTTCACTCCCACCAAATGGTGCAGGTCTCCCTGAATGCTCTGTAGCGTCACTGGTGGAAGCTGAGCGCTTCCATCTTTGAAAACTGCTGAAGACAAACACCAGCTCGTCACTACACATCTGAGAGAAGGCTGTCTGCTGCACACCTAGAATTATTTATTTACTCACTGTATTTTTTTAATTTTATTATGTTGGTCACCGTAGAAGTACATCATTAGTTTTTGATGAAGTGTTCCATGATTCGTTGTTGCGTTTAACCCCCAGTGCTCCATGCAGTCCGTGCCCTCATGAATACCCATCACCGGGCTCACCCATCCCCCCACCCCTCTCCCCTCTAAAACCCTGTTTGTTTCCCGGAGTCCACATCTCTCATGGTTCATCTCCCCCCTGCTTTCACCCCCTTCATTTTTCCCTTCCTTCTCCCAGTGTCCTCCATGTTATTCCTTATGTTTCACAAGTAAGTGAAACCATGTGATAATCGACTTTCTCTGCTTGACTTATTTCACTCAGCGTAATCCCCCTCCAGTCCCATCCATGTTGATGTGAATGGTGGGTATTCATTCTTTCTCATGGTTGAATAAGTACTAGGTATTTACCCCAAAGATACAGGCATAGCGAAAAGAAGGGGCACGTGCACCCCATTTTCATAGCAGCAAGGTCCACAGCAGCCAAACTGTGGAAGGAGCCAAGATGCCCTTCAACAGACAAATGGATGAAGATGCGGTCCATATATACAGTGGAATATTACTGACTTTATTTTAAAATGCATCAGGGGGCCTGGGTGGCTCAGTGGGTTAAAGCCTCTGCCTTCAGCTCAGGTCATGATCTCGGGGTCCTGAGATTGAGTCCCACATCAGGTTCTCTGCTCATCAGGGAGCCTGCTTCCTCCTCTCTCTCTGCTTGCTTCTCTGCCTACTTGTGATCTCTCTGTGTCAAATAAATAAATAAAATCTTTTTCAAAAATGCATCCTTTCTCTTAGAGGCCAGGTCCTGTGCTAGGAACTTCTGTAAACACGTCATTTCTAATCTCTAGAGAAGTCCCTCTGGTAGGTACCACTCTCCCGGGTGCTGATGGAGTCGGTGGGATTCAGGGAAGGGGGAGCAAACCCCCCAGGGCGGAGCAGCCTAAGTGCAGGAACTAAAACTGGAAGTCGGGTCCACTTCGCAGTTTCCTGGTTTGGGTGCAAAGAGAATCAAGTTCTTTTCCTTACAAAGTCAGAGGAGAGGTCATCTGTGTGGTTGCGAGGAACTTGGGATCTGGGGTCGACATTATCTGGGTCAGCCCAGGGTCAATCCCTGCCTACTAGCGTGGTTCAGGGCATCACAGTCCTTCTCATGCCTCTGTTTCACCATATGTAAAATGGGCATGGCAGAAGGGAGATAAGTGAGACATGTCTGCAAAGCACATTAATTCCACATCTGGTGCACTATGGTCCATAAGAGATCGATGTCATCATTTTCGTTACATGTACTTATTTATCGAACAGTTACTAGGTGAATATATGACCCTGTATCCATGGTGTACTTGATGTGTTTGCATTCAACATATTTTTAGAGACTTGCTTTAATGTTTTATTTTTTTTAAGTATCTGTGATTTGTGTGTTTCTATACAGGCAATGGGAGGCATCATTGTCTGATTTGTGCTGAAATACTAAAATGTTCCATTGCCTATATCTGCAAATGCCAATGTACTTTATAAGCAAAATCAATCACCAAATGTTTACAGGGTCAGGAAGTTAGATTCTGAGGTACAAATGCGGTTTAGAAGGAATTCTTTATTTATTTTTTTTTAAGATTTTATTTATTTATTTGACACAGAGAGAGAGATTACAAGTAGGCAGAGAGGCAGGCAGAGAGAGAGGAGGAAGCAGGCTCCCTGCTGAGCAGAGAGCCCGATGCGGGCCTCGATCCCAGGACCCCGAGATCATGACCTGAGCCGAAAGCAGAGGCTTTAACCCACTGAGCCACCCAGGCGCCCTAGAAGGAATTCTTACAATAGTGCTAAAGTTCTAGAAGCAAATACTACGTGGGAGGCCATAGAAAGAGTGAATTGTTGTTCACACTTCAGCTTTGATTTGGAGACACCTGTGAAAGAAAATAATCCTTTCCCAGTACTTACTGGTTATTTTATTTCCAGAAAACATGCTTGTTATTTTAGCAGAAGCAATTGCTTGGCTTGCCGGGGTGGTTTATGGTAGATGAACAGTGACACCTACTGGTTGAGGGTAGTAATATTTGTTTACTAAGAAAAGCTACCATGCTCGCTTAGCTGTGTGTGATCCCAAAAATAATGCCGAATGTTTTGATGTCAGGGAGCAAAGAGCCAACACCAGAGTTCAAAAGCAAAAATCAGACCACATAGAGAGAGATACATGAACACAGACAAATTCACTGTCTATGAAGATTGCTCTTTTCTCTTCCAAATTTGTGCTCTTTTCCCATAAAAATAGGCTCATCAGAACTGCTCCAAGTGATTTAGTTCAAGTGCCAAGTAAAAATGTTGGCTTGAGTCACCTGTTTTTCTTCTCTACGTTGATTAAACAGATTGGCAGAGACTGCTCCAAACACACTATTTGTCTATCTCATTACATATTAATATTTCCAAAGTGTATTTTCCCTTCCTGTAACTTTGTTCCTTAAATATTTTTATTGATATGCAGTGATGCCTTTTCGGGATGGCATTGTCACCTCGGCATGCAGGTCCTCCTGGACGTTACTGTTAGAACCGCCGAGTCCAGAGAGGACAGCACCGGGCTGGCTACGGGGGAGTCACACCGCATCATGCTGGCTACCACGGGGCAGGCAGAGTAGAGAAGGCACAGCCCAGGGGCTCAGAGTCACGGGGTCCAAATCCCCCTGAGGAAGCAAGTGAGGCAGATCCACGGTTCCCCAGGTCACTGACGCCGGGGGTGGGTCCCCGACTCCGGGTCTAAAGCAAGTCTGGGCCAGGTTTGGAGTGAGAAGTGGATCTGCCCCCATTCCCAAAGCTACTGTTGTTTTACCAAAGCCTCTCCGTTTGTCCAATTTGAGTCCCTCTACCTAGGGATTAACAACGAGGAGGTCATAATTCAGTAATGGACAGCCCAAATCTCTCACACCGTGTTGGGAAAGCCATTTAACCTGAGCTTTCACATCTGTGAAAATGTCTGACTTGCAGGGTGGTTATGATTACAGGAGACAGTAGCTACGTTACCCCAGCCCCAGAGCCTGGTGAGTAACAAACACGGGCTCCTAGTCTCCTCCTCCTTGTAAGACCAGATCTCTTTCTCAGAGTTGTGTGGGAGGTAAACGTACACACCTCAAGTCAGGGGTTAAATAAATGAGGCATGGCCATAACATAAAGTCATCGGATGACTTGCAGGCCACCAAGAACCAGTTACCGAAACCAGACTCACAGGCGAGTCCTGTCCTTGCGCTAGACCGGGGTCTAGAAAGAGCGATGGGCTGTCTGCCCTCTGGGCTCAGAGGGAGTGAGCCTCATAACCCCACCTCACTCTCCGTGCTCGATCCCTCTCCCGCCCCACTCTGTCTTCCTTCCTCCCGTCCTTGCTCATCTTATCCCAGAGCATTAGCTGCTTCCACACAGATGGCTTTCTGCCGACAGGCTTATGTCCTGACCTCCCTGCAAAGCCTTCGGCCCTCCTCTTCCTCCACTCACTGCTCCACAGCCTGCTGGGTCCAGGCAGGGAGCGCCTCCAAGAGGAAGGACCCCGGGGCAGGAGGGGTGGGTGTGCTGGGTATGATGACAGTGTTGACCCACCAGAGCAGTCAGGACATTAAAAAAAATGGATCCAAGCCCTCTGCCAGACCATGTGAAGCCTTGACGTTCTCGAGCCAGATACGAAGAGGAGCTCTAAGTCTCCAGCCCTTGTCTGGAAGGAATTTGTCTTTCTTCTAGTTGGAAATATGGCCGGTTCTTTCCTGCTTATGTTTCTTATGGGGTTAAGAGCTAATAGGCAGCACAGACTTTTTCCTGCCGATGGTCTTGAGCTACTAAGGAAAGCTCATCTCTCGTGAGGCAGCAGGCAGTGGTGGGTGGGGTTAGAGAGGAAGGGGTGCTGATTTAGGAGCAGGTTCCAATTTTTTTCGGTCTGTGTTTGAATTGGGACCCCAAGAGCTGCCTGGTTGATCACTAGAGGGACTATGGGTGAGTGTTTAATGCCTCTGGCCTCATTCACACGTACACAAATGTGTATTGGGGGCTGTCTGTGTTCTAGGTATTGTGGACACATCAGTGATCTAAAGAAACAAAGATCCTTGCCCTCCGGAGTTCACATTCTACAAGGGGAATCCGTCCAAGAACAATAAACTCAATAAATCATTAAATTATCCAGATGTTAGAGTAGCATTGCCAAACTTTTTCTGTAAGAGCCAGATAGTAAATACTTTGGACTTGAGGCCACTGACCCCTGCTGCACTACTCAGCTCTGCCCTCGTAGGGGGGACCATAGCGAGAACCAGCATGTGTAGGCGGCTTCGCACGGCGAACATTTTATGAAGTCATTGCTGCCCCGGGTTAGAGCGTGGCACTTCCTATGGGAAGGGAAGTGGTGGGATCTGGGGAAAGGGGCCGGCGACTGCTGGGGTAGGAAGGTGGAAAAGGTGATTTCAGCACGGAGTCGGGTGATCAGAGTGAACTTTACTGAAAAGTGTGATTGGAGCAAAGCTAGGACAGGGAGGGATTTAGCCGAATGGGTATCCAAGGGCTCCAGGGCATTCCAAGCCAAGGGAACAGCATCTTCTAGAACAGCAAGAAGGGTAATGTGGCTAAAGTAGACAACACAAGGAGGAGGGAAACGGCAGGGAACTGGCTAAGGATGTTTGGCTGTTACTGAGAGAAATACAGAGTCTGAGCAGAAGTGGCGGGCTCGGACTTGACATTTGAAGAGAGCTGCTCTGGTTGCTGTCTGGGTCAATGCCTAGCGGGGCCGGTGGACTATCACGGCAGCGGGCAAGACGTGACCGTGGCTTGGAGCCCAGGGGAAGCAGCATTTCCCGAAGGATCAAGTGAGGGGTGGGAGTGAAGACCCACTCAAACACCCCCAAGGTCTTGAGGTTCCTCACTGCAGCTGGGGAGAACAAGCTTTGAGGGCTCCCTACGCTAGCTCACGTCAAGGGCTCGGCCTGGTTGCTGGCTACCTGGTAACAGCCCAGGACACCTTAGCATCGTCATCACGGTCATTGCCCCCGAGTCTGTCAAACTCAGTGTGAGTTGAAGCTGTAGATCTTCAAAAGGCCCGAAATCTCTGAGTCTCCATTCCCCATACCTAGAAAACGAGTTTAGGAAGAAAATGAGCCGGTTTCAGTGAGGATTCCGGAAGATTCTCCGGGCGTCGAGTAGGCCTCCTATTAGCATGGCTGTTCAGGGTCCCTCCAGGCGTTGTTCTGTTGACTTACTGAGCCGTGCTCTTCCCAAGCTCTTCCGCTGCCCCCGGTCCTGCAGTTGGACCACAGATCTTCCCCTTCCCACTGAGCTGAGTCTGCTACTCATTCAGAATAAGTGTTGCTGCACCTGCCGTGATGTAGGAAACAGGTGACTTGGTGACAGGGACTTCCATGCCTCTGCCCAATGGCGGGCTCTGCATCCCTCCCTCAGACGAGCTGCCGGCTATGTTTAGGTAGAAGGAAGCAAATTGCTCATGGGCCAAGTCCTCTTCAAAACAAGCGTAATTGCCTGAGAATGATAAGAGTTAGTATCCAAAATGAAAACCCGCTCGTTTGCAGTCCAAGCACCCTATGGTCTTTGCCATCTGAGGCCTTGCCGTGCAGCTGGGCTCCACTGTGACCCCGCTGCACAGACACTGTCCTCCTGGGCGACAGCGACAGGCCTTTCAGACCTTCTGTGCCTTGTGCTTGGTCGGGAAAAGATTGCCCACTCTGTAACGAAAATCATATCCACGCTAAAGGCGCAGCAGGTAGGAAATATGGAGGAGAGCACCATTCAGCAAGACAAAACCCCCAGTACCAGACTTCTACTACTTAGCCAAAAAGCCAGAAGTTAATAAATAATTATATAGCTAGTCTTTTTTTTAATAATTTTTTTTATTATTTGCCCCAGGAGAACAGGTCTGTGAATCATCAGGCTTACACCTTTCACAGCACTCACCATAGCACAAACCCTCCCCAATGTCCATAACCCATTCCCTACCCTCCCACCCCCCAGTAACCCTCAGTTTGTTTCGTAAGATTAGGAGTCTCTTATGGTTTGTCTCCCTC
>LNAC01000025.1:3112376-3123726 GCA_002007465.1 Ailurus styani
ATCCACCCTATCCCTACCCTCCCACCCCCCAGTAACCCTCAGTTTGTTTTATGAGATTAGAAGTCTCTTATGGTTTGTCTCCTTCCCCATCCCATCTTGTTTCATTATTTTTCCCTCCCTACCCCCCACAACCCCCCACCCTGCCCCTCAAGTTCCTCATATCAGAGAGATCATATGATAATTGTCTTTCTCTGATTGACTTATTTCGCTCAGCATAATACCCTCTAGTTCCATCCACATTGTTGCAAACAGCAAGATTTCGTTTCTTTTGATGGCTGCATAGTATTCCATTGTATGTATATACCACATCTTCTTTATCCATTCATCTATTGATGAACATCAGGTCCTTTCCATAGTTTGGCTATTGTGGACATTGCTGCTATGAACATTCGGGTGCATGTGCCCCTGAGGATCACTACCTTTGTCTCTTTAGGGTAAAAACCCACTAGTGCGATTGCTGGGTCGTAGGGTTATAGCTAGTCTTTTAAATAAGATTTTCACACCCACTTATTTGCCACAAATAGAAGTTTGGAGAGAAGGTCGGAGAGCTGTTTTGCATTTTGGGGCGTTAGGGAAGAAGCTGTGGACGGCTGCCCAGGACCATGTCAGGCAGTCGACGCACTCAAACAGGATCAGGTCAACTGAAACAGAATCGGGGACTCTCAGATAAAGGTAGAACAGCTAGCTACTCCCTCGCAGAGACAGAACCCTGAAAACAGCGGGCCAGGCGGGCCCAGCCTCGTGGAGAAGGGTCCACACCCTGGATGCCCGGCTATGATATTTTGGAGAGAGTTCTGGAGAGGAACCTCTTTTGTTAACTGTACAGAGATCCAGAACCTACTACCGGTCCCCCACCCGCTTCCACGGCATTCTGAACCAAAACGAACCCTGTGTGCTCCAGAGAGGTGTCGGGGGCAAAGGAAGAGCGCCCTGCAGAGGGACACCTCACCAGTACCCTGCCCCCGCTTGCACCCCACCCCCGCCCCGTGGGAAAATACTGCCAACGCGTTCCCTTTGCCTTCCTCATCTCTTGCTTTAGCGCTCTGTCTGCTTTTCCTCCCTCTGCCTCATCAGTTCCTCCCAGACTCCTCTGAAGACAGCAGGGGAGGGACGGAGGAGAAGGGGCGGGGTGGGCGCAGCCCACCTGCCCGCTTCATGCTGCAAGTGCCTTCCTTCTCAGGGCGGTTTGCCTTTTAATTAAAAACTACCTGCTGGAATTGGCTTCCTCAGAGCTGGGGCGATCGGGCAGCTCATCTGGCATTATCCTTGTCCCCAGGAGTGACCACAGTGCTCCGTCCTCAGCCTGACCAATGCGGAAAGCAGTGGACAGAAAGCCACTGCCCTCCACGGCCAGCCCGCATGGGGACCAGCACAGCCCAATCCTACTGTAGGCTTCCCTCGCCCAGCCCCTTCTTGCCAGCCCCTCTGGCCGAGTGTTTCCTGCCCCCCACGCCCACCTCCCTGAGCCCACGTGGTTCCCACCTTCTCCGCAGTCATTCAGTTAGCCTCTGTTGATGTGCGGGTGACTTGCTAACACCATGATCCCCTTTCCTGTAACACATAAATATGAATCTCTAATGGCCTTTCTCCTGCAAAGGGGACTCAGGCAGAGAAGGCGGAAGAGGAGGAGGGCAGGGCCCTGTCCGTGGAACAGAGAATGTGTGTGGGATGGGGAGTCTGCCACAGACCTTCCAGATCTTGCTTTGGAGGCCCCCAACCAGGAGGTGGGACTGGTTTCCAAAAGTAAAGGGCAACGTTGCCCCGACACACAGTCCTCTCCTGGGGCTTCCTCAGGACCTGACCCTCCTGGTGTTTCCACAGGAGTCCGAGTAAAGCTTGATCCTGAGATTCCCCAGTCCCGTAGTATCGTGTGGGTACTGTGAGTGCCGAATGTTCTAGCCCAGGTGACTAGAAGCAGAGTGAGGCAGACACAGAGCGTGTCTGTGATCACCTTCAGTATACAACACAGAAGTGACACAGTAAGCCTGCACTGAATGAATGAATGAATGAACAAAGGAATGAACGAATGAAGGAACGAAGGAAGGAAGGGAGGGACGAAGCTGTTCCCAGGCCACCAGCTATGCCACAGGAAGCTTTGCCAGACAGCCCCTAAATTTACCTCTTCGGTTATGGTCGCCATGGTACGCAGACTCTCCAAAAGAGGGTCCCCAGGGTCTCATCAACAAAACAGAGGTAATAAATCTTGCCTCACAATGAAACGAGAGCTTACAGGTGTCCTTGGAAAAACAGCAATGCTTTATGTTAGTGCTTACAGTGTTGACTTATTGATCTGCACAGTAAAATCAGCTAAGGGGAGGCGATGTGTGTGCACTGCCTTCTTTCAACGGGAGGAAGTGATTCAGATGCCGAGCCCCCCCCGCCCCACCCCGCTGGGCACCGGAGCTTGTGACTGTCATCGAGCCGTCACGTGGCTCGTCATTCTTATGAGCGGGGCGTAGACAAGGCGCTTTGTTTTGGTTTGGTCTGAGGAGTCTCCAGTCCTTCTGAGGATGAAACAGTCCATCAGCTCCTCCATTAACTTTCTGTACTTAGTGCTTTTGGCATCGAGACCCTTCGCATACCACGTTCGTGAGACGAGGTGGTGCATTGTTCCAAGGGCACGTCTTCCTGGTCTTCCCAGTGACCACGTGCTCCTCCTCCCCGCCCTCCTGTGCACCGGTACCTCCGCCAACCGTCTGGCCCCGATGAGAGCCAGAGGGCCCGAGTGCAGGAAATCGCTCATTCTTCCCACCTCGCTGCCCAGAGCCTGGCCGGCTCGAATCCCGGGCTCCTCCGAGCATCAGCCCAGGAGCACGGCCTTAGGCAGCCACGGGGGCTGTGCGGGCTTGAAAGTTCAAGCCCACAGCCCAATCACAGCTGGTCCTGGAGACCCTGGTCTTACTGAAAGGCCGGGCACAGCTGCTCATCGCTAGGGGATCGGATGTGCCTCCTCCAGGCCAGGACAGGGCTGACCAAGAACCAGGTCTTACAGGTGAAAGCCAAGCTTGGAGCAGCAGCAACTGCACCTTCCACGCCCAGACACAGGCCCAGAGGGGACACGGCAGGCCACCTCCTCGGGGACCAGGGCCACCCACTGCCACGTGGCCTGTGCTACTTACACGAGCCTTTGGGGAGCCGTGTCTCCATGCAAATGAACACACTGCACCCAAGCAAGACACACTCACTGATATTCCCACGCTCACTCTCAGATTCCCTGGCCACGTGCCTGCCCCAGACCCTTGCCACTCCCAGTACCAGAAGTGTTCTCCATTCACCTCTTCGAGGGCAGTGGTCGCGTAAAGCACCAAACTGCTGACCCAGCAGGTGCACAGGGGGGCTCCGGGCCGACACCCATGATCTTTATCATCCCGACACGGGATGGGAAGAGACCACCGGTGCCCAGCTTAGCACTTTCATTCATGATACCTATAAGACAGGATGTAATCTTCCTGCTTCAAATACTCGCTGAAATATTTTTCAGTTCTGCTTCTTAGCTGAAAAGCCAGGCAAGGGTAAACTTTATGAGAATGGATCTGCTGCTCGGATTTATAGAGATACATAGCAGTTCGATTGATTAGAGGGAGCGGTGAGAAACTTGACGGTGAAGGAACAGGCAGACTGCCGTGGAGAAGGTGTGCAGGTGGGAGGGTAATGCGGATCAGACCGAGAGAGAGAACTGGGTTTGTGACACGTGGCTTCCATAGGGTTTTAAATTCTTATTCCCCGGATTGCTGTTTATTGCAAAGTATCAACCCAAGGTTGGGGCTTGCTTTCATTTTTATAGCGACAGCCTTATGTGATTCCATTGAACCTTCTGGCAATCTAAAAATATCCGGCAAGCACACAGCTTTCCTTTGAACTGAAAAGTGCTTTTGGTACGAAAGTCACCGTCTCTGCTCCTGGAAAGGTGCCAGGCCAAAAAGACTGGGTCCTTCCCCACTTCGATGTATTTATTAGTATATTTATTAGTGTATTTATTAGTGTGCCATGTGGTCATTTATTCTTGAAGATCCCACTCCGGGAGCCACATGGCCATTATAACCTGGC
The DNA here is from genome assembly GCA_002007465.1 of Ailurus styani. Classification (NCBI taxonomy): domain Eukaryota; kingdom Metazoa; phylum Chordata; class Mammalia; order Carnivora; family Ailuridae; genus Ailurus; species Ailurus styani. The sequence goes on from LNAC01000025.1 coordinate 3,116,424, forward strand.
CCATTCGAGAACACATAATGGTCTAATAGTCTGAGAGATTTTCTGTCCCAAATGCTTGTAGTATTGAAGGCTATTCTCAACCACACGACCACAGTGGTTGAAAAATTGACGCTTCCAATGCAGCATCTGCAAGACTTGCTGTATGCTTATGACCTGTTGTGGGAATCGTATGTAAATGGGCAAGGCCTCTCCATTTTGGATAGGATTTCTTTAGCTATTTCCTAATACTAGATTTCAGTAGAGCAAGGAGGAGGCGTCATTGTGAATTATGCCTCTGGATGCTTTTTTAACCTCCATGGATGATGACTCAAGTGATATGATGATATTATATGGGTACAAAAAAAAAGAAAAAGAAAAAAGAATGGACCCTGCAATCATTTATGCCAAGAGCACGTACACAGCTCTCCCTCCCGGCTTCAGATCCTTCCTGTTGTTCAACACACTTCCATCCACACTGCCGCTGACCCTCGGTCCAGGGGACTGCGTCTGTGCTCGTCAGCCCGCAGCAATGTTGGTCCATGAACCCAGCCCATGAACTTATCCAAAATACCTTTGTCAAATGAAAAACGAAAGGTCTCCAGTATTACAAGAGCAAAGTGTGCTCATCATAACATGTTAGACAATTACAGAAAAACTGAAGGTGGGGAGAAAAAGGGAAGCAACCCTAACCCCACGTAGAGGTGGGATTTTTGACTCACTGCTGCAAAGCTGCTTGGATGCTCTTTACACACACACACACACACACACACACACACACACGCACGCACACACACGCACGCACACAATTTTTTTTTCTTAAAGATTTTATTTATTTATTTGACTTATTGACACAAGTAGGCAGAGAGGCAGGCAGAGAGAGAGGAGGAAGCAGGCTCCCCGCTGAGCAGAGAGCCCGATGCGGGGCTCGATCCCAGGACCCTGAGATCATGACCTGAGCCGAAGGCAGAGGCTTTAACCCACTGAGCCACCCAGGTGCCCCCACACACAATTTTTTAACAGAAATGGGATCCTGTGGATCTGCTGGGTCGGCAGTTTTTGCCCTTGAGTCCGCGTCGCAAACATCCTCGCGTCTCTCCAGCGCGTCCTTCTTCCCGGTGACCTGACGTCCATTCCGGAGGCAGCGCCATGGTTCGCGGGAGTATTTATCCCACAGAATGGTGATGCTCTTCCTGGGGCCGAATTTTCAGTGACATTTTGTATTTCTTTCTAGAAAGAATTCCTAGAAGAGGAAATTTGAGGGTCAAAGTAGGCGCACGTTTTTAAGGCTCTGCCTGCAAACATTTCTTCAGTTACAGGAAGCACATTTTTATGTGTTTTCACATTTCTGAAGTCAGGCTAATGTTTTAAGTTGATGTCAGTGTTTGCAATGGCAGGGTTGTGGGGTTTTTGGTTTTTATCTTTCTGTTATGAAATGCAAGGTGCTTTGTACGATTAGTATCACCGTGGAATTAAGGCATGCGGTCGGTGAAGTTGCCTCCCCGAAAACAGATGTACCATGAGTGAGTAGTCCCGCGGCCCACAGAGGGGCTGGTGTTTTCCCCACCCTCTCCACTCTCACCTTTGCCAGAGGATGAGCACTGTTATTTCTTGTTCATCCCGCCGGCACACTTCTGGGTTTACGATTCACTAATAACCAGCTACCATGATCATATCTTGTATTAACTGGAATAATTTTGGCATGACTTTCCCTGTAAAAAATTGTGAAATCGTATTTATAAAAATATAAAGACATTTTAATGATAGTGCATACTCATGATAGAGCCTTCGAGGTTAATGTAATTTATGTTAGATTAATCTTAAATTAAAATTAAATCTTAAATTCCTCACAAGTTCTATTTTATTAAAAATGTCAAACAAACCTAAAACCAACCAAACCTTGGTTGGCCCATATACGTAATGTCTCCAACCCAGTGGGGAGTTTCACCCTTACCTGTAACACCAGGGCCCAAACGTTCTTCCTAATTCCAGCTGCATTTCTACCTTCTCTGGGGCTGATGTAATTGTGTTGACACCATAATTCGTGGCCTGCAGAATGATTGCAAATTTAAAAATCCCAGATTGCGGCAATAGCACGGAGCGTGACTTGGTAAGGAGCACGGATTGACAGAAATAAGTCGTACTTCCATTTCAACATTGCTGATCCCTGAACATGAAGAGAGAAGAATCCATTCCACATGAGTGGAGTGGAAATTACTGGGGGAAAGAAGTTTAGAAATTGCTTTATTGAAAGTCAGTTTATTGCCATTAGCCTAATGGGCATCTTGTGTGACTAATACCGCCAGAGAAACCACTTTGTCATGACCTGGAAGGCATTGCACTCAAAGCCTGACTCAGGTCACAGATCAGAACAGACTAAGACATTCCTATCAAGGCTCGGTGACTGAAGCATTAAATCTGACATGTCTCTCCAAAGGGAGAACTTGGAGGCACCCACCCTACGTTTTTGATGGATTTGAAAATGGGAAGCTCCCTTTCAGAGAGCACTAAACTCAACTTTATAGCATTAGAAAAGTAGACACTCAGTGGGAAGATTTAACTGTAAATGCAAGAATGATATCAAATCGCCAATATTTATAGGGAAGAAAATAAAACCAGGCGTCATCACAGTCATTCCTGTCCACAGACTGCTCATTAGTTAGTGGGTTTATTATCAACATGAACCTTATTTTAATTCTTTTTTAAAACGATTTTATTTATTTGAGAGAGAGTGAGAGAGAGGCAGAGAGACCACAAGCAGGGGGAGAGGCAGAGGGAGAGGGAGAAGTAGACTCCACACTGAGCAGGGAGCCTGATGAGGGCTGGATCCCAGGACCTAGAGATCATGACCTGGGCTGAAGGCAGACACTTAACCATCTGAGCCACAACCCGCTGAGCCACCCAGGTGCCCCAATCCTCATTTTAATTCCTGAGACTAACGTAACATTCCCCTTCAGCAAAGTAAAGTGTATTTTTCAAAATTGATAGAAACAAAAATCCTCTTTAAAAAAATCCACTATTTTAACTGCCATATGGAAAGCCACAGGTACAGATTTGCAGCTAATTCCACTCCTGGTCCCCTGCTGCCACTTCGTAAATTACCTCCCAGGATGTGAAACTCGGAACATGAGCCTGCCTGGCTGTGCGCCCTCGAGGACCCCTGGTTCTGATTCGCATCCCCTGGAATCCGGTCGTGATTGTGGGAGACCCACTGCTCAGTAAAGGAGCTCAGTGGGCAAGAGCTCCTGCCACAAACAAGCAGCAATGCTGAAAAAGAGGTACACGATCATATGACAACAAATGGCAATTAATGGCCTTTCCCCTCAAATCCCATTGTAAGTCTTGTCGCTGTGTGACCAAGCCTGTTTCACGCTCTGCAGTTTGTTCATGGTCTGCACTAAAGTAAAGGTCTCAGGGAGCTGCTTGGGGACCTAAATCAGTTTTCAGATCAAAGAGTCTTCAAGCCGAAGGAGCTGGTAAGAAGCAACGTTATCATTCAGTCAATCTTCCTGTCTTCAATGAAAATAAAAAATAATAAACCTATGTCAGACCATCCCCATAGAAGCATCAGTTCCTTTAAAAGAAAGAATCGGAGGAGATTCTACTTTTTGCCTGAAAGCCAACCTAGTAGGTGCAACTCTGCACTCTGAACATTTTTCAGAAGTTCGTTGCTGCCGATTTGAAAGAGGAGGGTGTCGGGTCTTCTGTAAAGGGGAAGAGGTGGCCATCCGCACAGTTTTGTGGCTTGTTTGGAATAAGCATCTCACGGCCTAGACACAGAGCCTTCTGATGAAGAAATGTCACTGTGACTCGTCATTTTCAGGGAGTGACACACACCATAATACCTTTTCCTACAGAAAAGCCTTTCTGAATTTGGAGTCCTAGAACTGTCTGATTACAGGTCAGGTAAACAGGGGGACAGTCTGATACATTGTGTTTTCTTAATTTGGGGCCTTAACTACCTGGAGCTGGCTGATGCTGCCAGGGTCACTGAGACAGGAAACCACGCTCAAGCTTAGTTTGTCGGACTGTGCCATTGTCATCTCACTTAATCCAGTTTCCCCTTCAAGCCTGGAAGGGTCATCAGGGCTGGAGAATTTGGCCAGGCTTCCCGGAGGGAGCAAACCACTCCCTCGTCTGTGACGGCTCTGACCCTGTCGTAGCACTTGTGCAGAGTGTGATTGTCCGAGGAGGTCTCCGTTTCCCTCACGGCTCCCTTGAATCGCGGACATACCCAGGGCCAAGTGCTGGAGATAGCAGCACCCGGGACCCACGGGTGGGCAGGACCATGTCCTCACCCTCAAGTTCCTCAAGGAACTCGGGTCTGGAGGAGACGATGGAGAAGGACACCCCCGCCCCCCTGCACAGGTGACGCGACTGAGGTTAGGGTGAGGGACGGGCTGGTGAGCTTGCCGGGAGAGGAGCAAGCCCAGCCCCGGGGTCAGGGAAGTCTGCCCAAAGCGAGGTCCCAGTTGAGAATCAAAGTACCACCACTGTGGGGTAGCCAGGCCCAGGAGGACCAGCAGGGACGCTCACGAGGCGGGGCTGTGGCTCAGCCGAGACCCAGCCTCCCGGAGGCCCGCTGACCCCTTCCGCTGTGCCCCCGCCCAGGCCCCGCACTGCCCAGCGGCACAGGCTCTCAGCAAATGCTCATGGAAGGGGCGAGTGATTCCACGCAACCAACCACCCGCCCCGTGAGTGGTCTGCCGTCCGTCCACAGGATCGCAGCAAAGTTTCCTGTATGAGCTGTTGTTAGCCTTTTGAAAATTTGGCTCGAGACACAGACAGAACTAGAATTTCAAATAATAAGGTGTTAGATCATTATAATTATCCCTAAAAATACTCACTAAATGCCCATTAATGCCTAGCATAGTCCAAAGTATTGGGCAATTTTTAAAAATACAGAATAATACTATGTTTCAAGAGGCGTGAGGAGGGCAGAAAAAACGGGGTGACTTTCCCCTGTAAAGATGATCGATCTGCTGTCCCAGGGCCCCGTGGCTCTAACACTGTCCGGCGCCAGCCCGCGGGGGAGGAGAGGGGGCACCGCAAAGCGCACCGTTTAGGCTTCTCTGTTCATCATTATTTGTCTTAATGAGCGTCCCTTGTGCTTTGGGACAAAAAGGTGCTGGTAAAGAGGCAGCCGCGTAGATGACATTTCATTTGTGTCCCCTGCAGCCTGCCGTTATCTTACCAGCCCTGAGACTCGGAGTCCAGGTACTTGCTCTTTAGCTGAGCTTAATTAGCTTCTTTCTACTTCCTTCACAAAGCAATAAAATCAGGAGGGAAAAAAACTTAGACGGGAGAGAGGCCTGTAAGTGTGGGTTTTATTTTACACCTTAGTCCAACCCTGCAAGCCGGGTGTTGCTGGGAGATGACATTCCCCGGTGGCCCCCGGCACGGGCTGCACCGCGGCTCGGCGCCCCCTGCCCGGCCGGCCTTATCTTCGGCCAACACGCGTCCCAGGAGTCTGCGCGTCGCCTTGGTGGAAAGTGGGGCCGCTGGCGGGGCCTCGGCGGGCCCGGCTCTCTACGTGTTGCGGGCTTTCACCCCTGTCTGCTATTCAAGACACAGCTGCCTATCAGGGGAGGATAACATGGGAAAAGCTCCCGCCAGGCGCCGGCACCCCAGCCGGGAACTTCCTGGAACAAGTGTTGAGGACAGAGACAGACACGTCAAGTGGCTTAGCTCCATGGAGACGAGCGTGTAAATGAACATCCAGACCCTTCTTCTCCGTCTCTCCTCTTCGGCTTCGAGCCCTGGGGCCTGGGACAGCTGAGGGCCAGCCGAACTTTAAATGGGGTCTCCACAGGCCAGGCGCCCACAGTCCCTGTGCGTGGTGATGTCGCGCCATGGAGAGGACCAGAGACGCTTTCGAGGTTTGTTTCAGCTCCTGTCATTAGTAGGTGCTTGACGTCAAGGATGAAATTCAGGTCCTGGTTCTAACTTATAAAATGAAAACTTTTTTTCTTCTTAATTCAAGTTAATTGACATACAATATCATGTTTGTTTCAGGGGTATAATGTAACTCCCAACTGATGCCAAAAAAATTGTTTTTTTTCCTACTGATGAGGACTTGTAAGATCTACTACCATATTGTTACCTCTAGACCCCACGCTGTACCTTACATCCCAGTGGCTTCTTGAATGTATACCTGGAAGCTTGTGCCTAAAATGAATTCTTTGGTGCCGTGTTGTCAGTGGCCCTTCACTCACTGAGATGTGTCTACACTCGGCGAATGAAACTCCTCTCGCTCAAATCGTGCAGGTCTAAGAGGTCTAAGGCTTCTCAGTGCAGGGCTCCAGCTCGATCCTTCACACGTAAAAGCAGACGTCCTTCCCCCGAGCCCCATGGCTCGCTGAATCCCAAGACGTCAGCAATGCCAGGTCCCACCGACACGACTAGAATTGTGGATTTCCGTGACTTTGTATTTATTCAGTCCCTCCTCTGGTTATCACTGAAACAGAGGACAGTGTCGCAGACATCAGAAACAGTGTTTTGTGCCCCGGTCGAATCCACAGTCTATGTCATGATTAATGGCCGGGACACTCTCTGCCCAGGTCCGCGATCGGACAAAGTGAGCGGGCAGGTAAATCAGGCGCCCGGGACACCAGGGAGGTTAGCGATAACTCGGGTCAGTACTGATTTGGGGGCTTTCTTTCAACAAATAACTCACAGCGTGTGACAGGGAAATTCTCACTGCAGACAGTTACACCTCCTTTTCTTTAATTTGACTGATTTTCTGTGTCCTGTGGGTCTCTAGCCCATCACAGCACAAAGCCAGTCTTTCGAGGCTAAAAATAAAAAGCATCTCTTATTAGGAAAAAAATATACGAATTTCTTTCCATGGACGCTCTTCACTTTCTTGTCTTCTCTGTGCCCCCAGCTCACCTTGCCTGCTTACTTATACCTGGTCGAAAGCGTTCTGCTTCTTTTTATTCTGTTGTTCCTAAACTGAGCATCTATAAACCCACGTGGCCTTCAGACTCGAGAGTTCTTCTCGAACTTCCCTGTCTGGCATGGTAGGCGCCAGCCACGTGCAGCAGCTGAGCACCTGGAAGGCAGCTGGTCCACACTGAGATGTGGCTGGGTCGTAGAATATCCACCAGATGCCAAAGAACTCGGGTGGGGGGTGGGGGGAAGGTGAAATAAGAACACCTGTTGGGATGCCTGGGTAGCTCAGTCGGTTAAGCGTCTGCCTTCGGTTCAGATCATGATCTCCAGGTCCTGGGACTGAGTCCCACATTAGGCTCTCTGCTCAGCGGGGAGGGGAGTCTGCTTCTCCCCCCTCCACCCCCACCACCCCAACCCCAGTCTCTCTCAAATA